>JAFMSR010000529.1:0-50012 GCA_022818135.1 Saxidomus purpurata
TACAAATGTATGTTTGTGAAGGTGGAGATATGGTATGTATATTTCAAGGGTATATAAAACCTACCTCTCAGACTATTTCCCTTGCTATTGATTGGTCTTTGGGAAATGAAGCTAACCTGTATTGGGAAATGAAGCTAACCTGTAGACAATCTGACATCATAAATGTCAGTGAAATGCGAAGACAAGCAACTTTCTGTTATTGTGCTTGTGCCTAGATTTTAAAGGGTAAAAGTAAAACTGGGATGTTGTTTTATTAAGGAATGAATGAAAATAGTAAAGCATCAGCAAATTACATTCATTTAAAACTTTTCCAGAAATCACGAGATCGGACATTTGCTAGGTCCACAATCGATTCTGAACTACAGAGTTTTGATTCAGCGCTAGCTCCAGTTCTGCGGCAGTTGTCGTCTGACATTGACGGGGTGTTTGATGGTAGTATACGCCAGAAAATGGAAGAGGGAGCGGCAAATGCTGCCAGTGAGGCTAATGATACCTGCGCCAAATGGAGTGCTCCAGTAGGTTTTTACTAGATATCTTTCCTTGAAAAGACTCAAGTTTGAATTCCATAATTATTTACCTGTGACGTTTGAATTCCATTATATTTAGATACCTGTGACTTGATATAATGACAATGATAAATTTTACATGTCTGAATTGGCTGTTCAGTAATCCATTGATAAAGATGGATGAAGGAACAAATTACAAATTGGAATATTTGGAACTTGCATTTAATCTGCTTGAAATCTGTATTTGTATATCATAAAACATAGATGAGTAAGAAAGTAGTGTTGGCACCATCAAGTATAGGGTACAGTGATATTGCTGGAAGTTTTTGTGTCGCCCTTTCAGAGAAAAGGCTATACATAGAGATCGCTTTGTCCATTGTCCGTCACATTGATTTAACATTGGCTATAACTTTGCCATTTCTTAAGATTTCTTCATGAAACTTTACAGTTGTATTGCTGATGACAAAATTTGAAGGTCAAGGCCATATTGGACAGAGTTATACCCTTTTTTTTACTTATATTTTTTCACAAAATTATTGGTTATTCTGACAAAGTGTGAGAGGGTGACACAAGTCTTCTCCTGAACACCCATCTAGTTTATATGCATGTGTTAAATTCATTGTTGAATAATAGAAAATAATTTCCTTGGCCATCCAATTTTGTCTTTAATTTCTGACCATATAAATAGAATAATAAGCAAGTTTAATACTAAGTACTACAATATTTATAATAAAATGAAAAAAGTCAGTTATTTATTCACAGTTTAATCGTGATAAAGCCAAAGACAAGAGATCAGGGGGTCTTCACTGGCAGACCTACAAGGCCACAGTGAGAAGGCAGGGTGTATATACATCTAAATCTTACGGTCCTGTTGACTTCAATGAGGATTTGTCGGAACCAATGTACCGCAGTATGACCATTGTATGGGACAGAGCATTCAGGTCAGTCTGAAATTGCTTTTTGTCTTCTATGAAGTTACATTAGTGGCTTTGTCTACATGTGTCTGTCTTGTCTTACATAGACTGTACCCTTGTTATATGTTAGAGAATTTAAAGCAACTTTGCACTTGTGTTTACTGTGATGTTATGGTGTTTAGCATGCAATTTTGAAATCTGTAGCTTTAATGTTAAGGTCACTGTATATTTATATAGGACAAAATCGGACACATTTTGGCTTGTAGGTATTGTAACTTGTCCTACCTTGGAGAATTTGAAAATGCACAAATAAGTTAGCACAAATGTTTACCATGATGTGTGTGTTAAGTGCAAAACGAAGCTCTGTAGCTAAAAAAAAATCAAGGTCATACTTGCAGGTTAATGTTTAAAATAAGATATAATTTAGCTTGTCTGGATATTAACATGGCCACCCCTTAGGATTTGCTTTGTTAAGCTCTGGAGAAGTTGTACATCTTGGGCATAGATGGCTTTCATAGTTGTTTAGGAATGATTTCTCATAGTTATTTCATAGCACCAATTTCTGCCATAACATTTGTAACCTGGTTTACAACGAAAATCCTGGCTATTAGAGTAGGGTAGGTTGATGGGTAGGACTGGCGAATGGCATCAAATAGACAGCTTTCCATTAAAAAAATTTAGTTAAGAATTAGATGCTGCCATGAAATTTGGTATGGAGATGAAGCCCTGGATTACATTTAGGGTCCCTGGGGTCAAGGTCAATGTGATTGTTACTCAAAATAGAAAAATGGTTTCCGCCCGTTAACTCCAGATGGGAGTAAGGTATTGTTATGAAACTTGGTATGTAGGGAGCTTATATTGAGCTGTAGCTTATGATTGCTTTTTGGGGTCCCTAATGTCAAGTTTGGTGTTATTGAAATTTCCAGCCAATAAACAGCTGTTTGAATGGGTTTTTTTGCACACACAGCTGGAGGAACTTGCTATGATTTTTTCCCTTCGGAAAAACTACTTGTTGAAAAGTTGTTTTCTGGCATTACTGTGTTTCTTATTACATCATTGTGTTCAACAAATTTACACAGCTTGTACATTTAAGACTTTATAAAAAATCTTCCTGTTTTATCATTTATATAATAGTGGAATGTTATGGAAGGTTCTAGAAAAACTAAGATCAGAAATCCTCAACAAGTTGAAGACGTTTATATCAGATCTCGCCCCACGACTGCAGCAACTGGGTATCCAGCTTATAAAAACTATGAGAGTTAGCTCCCTGCTACAGAATAGTGCTGCAAACAAGGTAATATTGCCATGGTTTCTGGTTTTGTTTGACATTATTATAAACATTTTAAAGAAGGATTAAGTATTTGCTGACAGTATATTTAATCAGTGTTACTTTAGATTATGTTTGAAAACATTTTCGTATCTGTTATTGTAACTTAATACAACATTTTATATTAGTGCTTATTGCTTGTAAAATAGTTTTTTTAGGTCACCTGGCTTTGCCAGGGTGAGCTTTTAGGATGAATGATTGTTCGTCAACATTTTACTTCTAGTGGTTTTCCACCTACTTTGTTCAAATCATGCCTCTGGGGTTTAAATTGATCACACCCACCAGGCAAGTTCACTTGTACTAAGGTGGGCGATACAGGGCCATCATGGCCATCTTGTTTTAAAGATACCCCTCCCATCTAATAGTAATGATCTGCATAGTTAAAGTTAGATTATTTGGATAAACTGGTAGAGATGTTGAATAGAAATGGGTGACTGGTTTACTGTTACTGAACTATACTTCATCATTCACATTTGTATTATAGATGTTGTCAGTTGTTATGTTATGTTAGTTGCCTGTCTGATTTTTCAGTTGACTGAGATGGTAGCACATTTGAAAGACATGATAACAAACAAACAACGTGACATATCCCGGATTATCACACCTCATGTACAATCCAGCCTGTTGCCTGAATACAACCACTGCTCTGAAGAGAGTGGTACCGGAATGTATGCGAGAATCAAGTCTTGCATGTCCAAAGGAATTGACACAAAACGTTTTACAATGTTTGATGACGCGACCCAACAGCTGATGCAACACCTTATAGACTTGCAGGTATAGTCATTGTCTGAACCTCTCGTTGCATTCATATCTTTCTATACTGTAAACATTTAATACAAAAAAGAAAAAAAAAGACAATTATTTGAGTTTGCTGAATTGATTGATATCTCCCTTACTAAACTAGATATTAATATTGAATTTTCAAGCATTTTTCTGAGACATTAAATAGTTAGTACAATTATGGGTTGTACTATAATTGTACTATCTCAAAAGGTAGATTATGTAAACATTAACCGCATTTTGCCAGTCACAGGAACATACGCTTTACTGGTTTGAGACCACCAAACACGGACAACCATCAAACCGGACACTTGCAAAAACTCTTGATTATTTTGTTAATATTTACAATCATATGTTGTTGATCAAACAGACGCTTGATTTCTATCAACAAAGTGCAACAACAACAGTTGAATGTAACTACTGGACCAGAAATTTCAACATTTATTTTGTCAGTTACTGAAAGCGTGTTTACATAGTCGGGGGGAAGTGGAAAGTGACAGACCGTGCATGCGCAATATTTCTGTGAGGCCCAGCAAATAAAATTAAGAAGTTTAACTTTTTATCATGATACACGGCAATCCCGTTATAACGCGCTCCGTTATAACGCGAACCCCGGTATACCGCGGTTGGGTCTTGGCTCCCAAAAAATTCGGGATCGACTAAAATAATTTCTGTCAGAATAGCATTGTCCCTATACACAACGTAAATAAACAATATGGCAGGTTGTTAATTGATCATTATCAAATAAGCGCTATCAAGCGTTTACTAACACAGAAGCAGTGAATAATCTAGCCGTGCGTCCTGCGTCATAGACGCACAAAAAATGAAAAGGACGCAAAGATTTGAAATATGTGCATCCTTTAGGACGCAAAGCACGTGAAAAGCGAGACTTGGGTATATGCTCGCGGCAGTTTGTATAAAAGAATATCGTCCACGAACTTGCGTTTCCTCGAGTATTTAGAAGCATTTTCGCATGAAATCGTTAAAAAGTCGCGGCACTTCGCGGGTGTAAAATCGCGGTACTTAAAGTGGTGTTTCAGACAGCTAACAGGCCATTAAATTAGAATTATTTTACGTGACAATTTGTATACACGTATTTTTTTACTTTTGTACATTTATCAAATTCGAAAATATTTGCCGACAAACGTATATTTGTATAGCTTAATATAGTTATAGTGCATAGCCAAATAAAACTTACTCATATTATACATTGTCTATTCCAAACTAGTTTTTATAATCCAAAATAATCAGACCTGTCAAAATATTCGGTCTTTTTAATGCCACGTGCTTCGCTTGGATCAACCGAAACTCAGCCGGCGCAACCCACGTGCTTTGATCTCGAACACCTGCGGCTTTATGAGTAAAAGAAGTCGCTGTAGAAATTATTTTATTCGACAAAGCTAATTCTCTAAAGTAAAAACATTGTAGAAGAAAATTGTTACTTAGAAAAAATTGGCTTGAAGCGCCGCGATTTTGTTATAAACATAACGTTTATTTTAAATAAAGAATAGTTGGAACTTATAAATGTTAATTTAGTTAATTGAAAATACTTTTTTCAAACGTTACTCAAACAGTGCATATGGTGTCACATAGCTCGAAATTTCAAAGTTGACGTAGTTAGTTTGTCACCCTTTATGAATGCTTGTATTTTTCACACCTACCGCGACATTCGCGAGTGACAAATGCTAATTGGAGAATAAACATCGACTAATTACAGCAGAATTTTTAATGGAAATAAATATTTTAAATCTACGTAAAAGGTAATTAATATTTTCAGTAATTCAATACTTTTAGAAACAATTATATTTGAAGAAAGAAACAACACTTCACAGCGGCGATTCGCAAAGAAAGTAATTCGGCGAGGATGTCCGATTCTATTTTCTGACTTTTTGGAAAGGGACTCATTGTTTCATAGCTGGGACTCATTGTTTTGAAAAATGTGCGTCCCAGGGACTCAAAAATAACCTTATTGCAGAAGTATGAAAACAATTTACGGCTATCCTGTGTTTTTTCACGGCTCCATTATTCACAATCTTATCTCTTTGTTTGTTTGAGAATAACTTGTAAATCATGTGAATTAAAAATTGTTTGCACATCTTTGCTTGTTAGTTTACCTGAAGTTAAATCAATCAGTTACTATATATTACTATTTTTACGGGAAAAAAAAACAAAAAATGTACTTTCACTTTAAATAGCAGAATCATTTTCTGGAAATGGATGTACTTTCGTTATTAATAGCAAATATTTACGTATTAATTCCTCTTTCATATATTTAATTTCGTGATTAATTAACTAATTTATTTCCATAAAATCATTATTTTCTACAATTTAGCCGCTCAATTTCATCATAAACATGATGCGTGCTAAACATCAATATGCTTTAATTTTGTTGGGTGGTCGATAGCGGTATACGCGTTATGCAAGAAAACAGTGGCCGATGATCAGACGGCGTTATAAAGAAAGTCTCACTTATAACGCGGGTCTGACCCTTTGAACCCGGACTACCGCGTTATAACGAGATTGCAGTGT
The DNA here is from genome assembly GCA_022818135.1 of Saxidomus purpurata. Lineage (NCBI taxonomy): Eukaryota > Metazoa > Mollusca > Bivalvia > Venerida > Veneridae > Saxidomus > Saxidomus purpurata. The sequence goes on from JAFMSR010000529.1 coordinate 6,057, forward strand.
ATTTCATTATTGTGTCGAATAATTGAAACAGTTTACACGATTTAAAAGCAAACATCACAATTAAACCTATCTTTGAAAGTTGGCTGTCCGGAAACATGGTACAGTTGGTCAATAGAATAAAGCAATTCGGTGACCCCACCACCTGGCCTCAAAAATACAATTGATCTACTACTAGAAGTAAACATATAATTTCATCTTTTGGGAGAAGAACCGAACTTCGGTTAAAATTTTGTGCTAGATACAAAAACTATTAAAGAGTTATTGTAAAATATGTTAAAAAAGAGTCTGGTTGTAGGACTCGAACCAGTAGACAGTTACACATGCTTACAGTTTTGTGAAACTGAGGAGCTCTGTATACATATTACAAAAGATTGCATTGTTGATCTTACAAGTATAAAACTGTTTCAATGTTTTGCAGGCAGAGATATTGCAGTATGTGCGTCAGGTGTGCCAGTCTCTAATCCAGGACTTGAGGACAGCGTTCGAACCTCTGTGGGAGGCTCCTTCAAACACCTCAGTTATAAGATCTGCTTTCCGGCATCGTAAGTGAAAACTTTATGGAAAAAAAGCATATATAAGAAAGTGACTGTGTTTGCTTATTGTTTTGTTCAAGGCTTGCCAGCAATATTTCTGCAATGTAATTTGATCTACCCACACATAAACCTATGTCAATCACAGTTGTAGCCGAGCAATGTCCACCTGAATAAGATGAAGGAAATCATATCTATATTTTACTGTAAATGAATTTTCCAGTTCATTACTAAAAGAGAAAAATTCATGTTAAGAATAGTAAGCCCTATCAGTTTGACAAATCATTAAATCTACATTTAGTCATCTTATTTAATTGTTCAGACATTGTCAGTGACATATAACAAACTGTCTGTGTCGACACTATCACAGTACACTTAGTCTTTAAGGGAAGCAAGGTAACTATAACATGATCAAAACTATCCATAGAAGTGTTAAATGTTTTGTACTTGCAGCGATCATTGAAGCTTGTGCCAGTGTTCAACAGATATATGATGAGGCTGGGTTACCACAGAACGAAGAGAGAGCTCTGGTAGCAGTGGCATCAAATGCAACAATGGTATCTAGTACTGCAACAGTTGCTGCTCACCTAGGAGGATCCAACTCGATCATGGCAGGCGGTAGAGATGGAAGTGAGTGGAAGACATTTGAGAATACATTCCAGAGAAAACAGGATACACCATATGGTAATTCATATCCTAGCTTTGTATGTACATGACTTTAAAGAACTTAAATGTTTCTACAGAATTCTAAGATTTTAAAAAGCATAAAAATGTCCAAAAGGTCTTTATACCCCCTGAACACAAAGTGTTAGGGGGGGTATACTGGATTCAGCTTGTCTGTCCGTCCGTCTGTAGACGGAATCTTGTGGACACTAGATCTCAAATACCCCTGGTCAGAATTTAATGATACATCACACAAGTGATAAGTACAATGCTTAGTTGTGCATGGTCCAGGTTTCGGGTCTCTAGGTCAAAGGTCAAGGTCACAGGGGCTCGGGATAGTAAAATCTTGTGGACGCTAAATCTCCAAAACCCCTGGTCAGAATTTGATGATACTTCACAGAAGTGATAAGTACAATGCCTAGTTGTGCATGGTCCAGGTTTCGGGTCTCTAGGTCAAAGGTCAAGGTCACAGGGGCTCGGGATGGTAAAATCTTGTGGACGCTAAATCTCCAAAACCCCTGGTCAGAATTTGATGATACTTCACACAAGTGATAAGTACAATGCCTAGTTGTGCATGGTCCAGGTTTCAGGTCTCTAGGTCAAAGGTCAAGTTCACAGGGGCTTGAGATTGTAAAATCTTGAGGACGCTAAATCTTCAAAACCCCTGGTCAGAATTTGATGATACTGCACACAAGTGATAAGTACAATGCCTAGTTGTGCATGGTCCAGGTTTCGGGTCTCTAGGTCAAAGGTCAAGGTCACAGGGACTCGAGATGGTAAAATCTTGTGGACGCTAAATCTTCAAAACCCCTGGTCAGAATTTAATGATACTTCATAGAAGTGATAAGTACAATAACTAGTTGTGCATGGTCCATGTTTCGGGTCACTAGATCAAAGGTCACAGGGGCTTGAGATAGTAAAATCTTATGTGCTTTTAATCTCCAAACCCACTGGTCAAAATTTAATTATATTTCACAGATGTGCAGGTCCAATAATTAAAGCATCAAATACTACATAAATTTTAAATACTGTGTCAGTGGGATGTTCGGGGGGTATTCATCACCTTCAGTGATAGTTCTAGTTTATTTTATGCCTCGGACTAATTCAGCAAAATTTTCAAGTTTTTGAACAGTTAACAGTTTCTTTTTCAAATCCATTGTACAGTAGAATAATGTTGTTTTAGAGGTAGAAATATTTGCAACCATCTCTTAAACCATCTCTTATAGTGTTACTTGACCTAGGAATTCCAACTAGTTTATGAGATAATAAACTAAATTGCAACGAAGTTGAAATAGTACACTAACAGATGTGATCAAAAAATGATATATAAGTGCAGATACATTGAATTACTTTTGATGGTTGTGCATTTCTGGCTTCGTAGTTGCATGTAAAGTATAACCTCAGCAGAGCAACATCTGGCAGACGCTGGAGTTTTGGTTGCTCTAGAGAGGTGTAATTGTTCAGACGGAGTTTGGTGGAGGACCATATTAAGCTGGTGCTATTAAGCTTTTGTCATTACATACCTACATGTAACCAAGTACCAAAACAACAGATTTACATTATATTTATTTCAAGTGTTCTATTATTTATTAAAATGATACTGCAAAATATCAAAAAAATATTTATATCAGCACAACTCAATAAACTAAGAAACACATCACAACAGTTACTGTGTCTGCTGTCACTGTTTGAATAAGTTACTTATTTTCGGTTGCACAGTCATTGCCATAAAGCTAATGTCAGAAATAATTGATGAGATGTCCATAACCAAACACAGCGGTTTTGCATTTCCCTTTTCGCAGGCGAAGTTTCTTAATTTCAGAACACATTCCCTTGCTTCAAAAAGTGAGCATATAACTTTAGTAACAGATATATTTTCTTCCCTTACGTTTTCAGAATCACTGTCATCGTCATTGAGCAACTCTGTTGCCGGTAATTCCCAATTTATTTCAAAGTCATCACAAGTTGGAATGTCATCATGAATCATATCATGGATGTCTTTTCCGTAGATGCCATGACTACGTGCAAGTTCAATGAGTGGAATGTCATCGTCTGAATCTGACTCACTCTCTGTTTCAACTGGTACCTGCCTCAGTTTTTCAAATCTACATTTGTTGAAACATTTCGTTATAGTTGTTGCATCAACAGCTTTCCAAGCACGACGACAGTAAACTCTGCTTTTAACAAACTCATCGGGACCTATCAAATTTGTTCATTATATCCGGAGTTCCTTATATCCGTATATCGAACAAGTTCGTTATATACATTGTATATATATCAAACTAAAATATATATATCGAACTAGTATTTTAATAATCAAATGTTATAAAATCCGATCCATCAACTTTTGATTTTCCTACCTCCTTTTGAAGAGTTATGAAGATCTATAACTGTTACATGTATCCTTTTGTAAATCTATGTAAAATAATTGCAAGGATTAATAAAACATAAAAAAGACAGTTCATGTTTTCATTGGCAATACTTGCCATAACTTGAAATATTTTACAAGGTATTTTTTCCCAAAATGGGATTTCATCCAGTCTGCATGCTAGAAACGCTCAGAATTATTTACGTGAAATATTATCACTTGAATATCGTTCTAAACAATTATGTTTGTACTCTCATTTAACTAGTTTACCAAAAGGTAACACATTTGTTATGATTTACCTTTATGAATAATAGCTACAAGTGTACTATAAAATACAATGCAGATAGCAAAAGAAAATCAGCATATTTTTTTTAACTCTTAGGAACATATTTGCAGTTCGATATATACGATTACTTTACTATACATTTTGCATTGTTGGGCCAGAAAATATTGTTCCTTATATCCGAAGTTTCCTTATAACCGGAGTACGATATAACCGTATATTTTTACATTAAACAAAGAAGGGAAAAAATCAGGCCAAAAATAAACTGTTCATTATATCCTAAGTTACTTTATATCCGGAGTTGATATATACGGAGTTTACTGTAATCCTGAAGATGATGTATAACACAGATATCTGCCTTAGCAGGTCACTATCATTAAGTGTAGACTTCTCCATTTCATTAATGACATGTTGACTCTGTTGCTGGTAGAATTTAAGTTTCATGGTCCATTGGCTGTGCCACTGAGGTTGTATTTGCAGGGCGAAACACCAATTTAACATTGTTCAACTGAATGTTCGGATGAGACAGTGCATGTCTCTGAATAGAAGAATGTTCCTCTTTTGATGTTTCATCTGCTTATCAGCACCTTGTAACAATTCCTTGAATAATACACTGTTCATCCAACTTTTCTAATTTAAGAAGTAAGTTACTGGCAGAGAATCGATATTAACATGGCTGAAACAACGCCGTTTTCGCGACTTTCCAATCACCAGTGGTCTCATTTTTACACTCATCATTGATGCACACAAAGCAACAGTAATCCTGTCCTTGGCTCTTTTTCCACCAGCTAAATATGAGCCTTTTACACAGAATGTGGTTGATTTCCCCTGTTTATAAAACAAACTACTCTCGTCTATGTTGAAGATACCCCTCGGCACATAATCCTGACAAACTGTCTGTAAACTTTCTTTCCGATTCTCAACAATGTTCAGATTAACATCTCCTCTCTCACCACTAACAGTCTTAAACACAATGTTACTACGTTTCCTGAATTTCTTGAGTAAACCGTTCGAGGCCTTGAAGTCATCCATGCCCAGATCAGTGGCAAGCTTGCATGCATTCTCTTGGATAAGAGGGCCAGTCCAATTCGTCTGTTGTTGCAATCTGTTATCCAACAAACCATAAGTTCATCCAAGTTGTGATTAACATTGAGGGATGTGAGCTGATGTTTGGCATCACTGTTGGCATTTTTCTCATACTCGGCCATAACTTATGCTTTCCTTTTCCCACAGCTTTAAAAAGAAACAAACAAAACTAATAAGATTCATTGCAACTTAAAAATGACTAAATAAATGAATGCATTACAAATCAGTAAAAAAATGACAGTTTTAACGCTAACAAAATTTAGACACATTAAATCAAATTTTTGCCCATGAATTCTAAAATATTTTAATTAGTGATTATGTACACCTGAAACTGAGTTCTACTACACCCAAACTGAGTGGCAATAGACTGAGTAGATTTGCCTTGTTCAAGTAACTTGATAGCAGCAACATGCTGCTCAGGTGTAAGAAACACTTTCTTTTTAGTAGACGTATTTGAACAAATTTTATTTAAACTGACAACTATATAAGTGAAATGTGTTTGACGAAAGCTTTCTAAAACAGAAATGACCAAGGACGAAATACATTTCTGTTACCAACTTTCTTTGATTTTCACAAATAAAGGCAAATTTCTTTAAATTTTTTGTCATCTTTCTTTTGTTTTTGAAAGGGAGAAAGTCGGTCATTGTTTATCTTTAACATCTTCCGTAATTATGAAATCATAAGACAAATCAAACAAACAAACATCGGCACAATCAAAAAACTTAATTTACCTGTTGAATTATCATCTTTATCCTCTGTTAAATTTCAATTACACAATAATTTTCTCAATAATGTTGCATTTATTTCTTTGATCAACACGTCACATGCTGCATATAACTGTATCCCTGTTTGTCAGCGTATATTAATCAATTATTAACCATGTGTGGTTTTCAGCCTCTACAAGAAAATATTCCCGAGTGCTGGAAAAAAATTTCCCCTTTAATTTGTTCCAGCCTAGCCAGGAAGATTGCCAGAATGTTCGAGGGTTTACAGACTACCTTGGAAAATATTCCAGGTCACACTGGGATTTATTCCACAAGGATGGTTCCACAGTTTCCAGTCTATGCAGGAAAATATTTCCATTTATGTGGGAATTTTGTACCCTGAAAGTGATCTCAATTTTTCTTGCTTTTCCTTAGGTTTTCTAACTAAATGGGAAATAATGGGTGAAATTCAGAGAAATTGCATGGAATATTTCACCTTACAAAGCAAATGCCCTTGAAATTAGAGGTAAACTGTTGAACACATGTTATTCCAGTCCCAAAATAAAAAGTTCATACACACAGCACACAGTTATTCTCAGCACTACAACATTGGACATGATACCACTTACAAATATAAGAAATGATTGGCTTGATTGTACATTACATTGAATTTCATTAACATACTGAAATGTTAACTGTGAATACATTGCAATTGAATGAAATATCATGCATGAGCTAATGGAATGTGCAGCATATCTCATTATCCAGAAAGAACTTGGGAGTATGATGGGTCCAGAGACAACAAACAGGAAGACTCCCAGTCTCTGGGTTTGTGTATGAACTGGGAGCAGATGGGACAACTGGTGTGTGTTCATTAAACTTACTTGAAGATAATTTATAGCTACAGATTTCTGTAATTGATGATGAGAAAATATGGTTACAGATTGAGTAAATGCTGTCTATGGATCATAGAAATATCCACATGAAAATCATACAGAATCTTTCATATTGAACAGAAACAGGCTCTTTCATAATGCTCACTCCTAGGGTGAAATATTTAATTGGAAATTCTATGTACAGATTTCCATAAAGCATTAGCCCTTATTTTCTGCATGTAGCAAGAAAAGCAATAAAAGTACAAGTGAATGAAAACCACTTTACAGGCTAAATTTTTAGCTCACCTGTCTTTGCCAGGGTGAGCTTTTCTAATGGATGATTGTCAGCCGTCCTTAGTCATTTTGATTCAAATGACATCTCCTCTGAAACCACTAGGCCATGTTGATGAAACTATGCAGGGATTTTCCTTGCATGAACCACAAGGCCTAGAGCTTAGATATTTGGCATGTGGCATTGTCTAGTGGACATCTACCAAGTTTGTTCAAATTATGACCCTGGGGTCAAAATTTACCATGCCGGGGGGGGGGGGCGTCACTTGTTTTACAAAGACGTATACAGGAAAACCTATATGGTATATAATATTGTCTAGTGATCTTCCACCAGGCAAGCAGACTTATACCAAGGTGAGCGATATAGGGCCATGTTGGCCTTCTTGTTTAACATAGCTTGGAATGTTTTCTGCCATAGGCTATGAGTTGTGGAACAATCGAATAAATTTCAGCATATTCAGGAATATTTTCCAAGGTAATCTAGAAACCCTGGAATATTCTGATAGTTTACCAAGCTAGGCTTGAACTGATTACAGGGAAATATTTTCAGTAGTCTGAAATATTTTCTGGTACAGGCTTCAAACCATGGAAGGTAGTATTACTTTGCGAAAACATACAGACAAGTGATGAATATGATGCACTTTATCTTTTCTGGAAATGTGATGATAATATGAACTTGTAACAAGACAACAACTTTTTTTACTCTCTTTGATCATAATCAGGTAGAGATTCTAATCTTACTTGGTGAAATCACAGACAAAATTGAGATAGAAAACTTCAAATGCTATTCAATTCTTCTGTACTAATTAGTGTTTATTGTTTCTATAGTTTCTTAGGAGATACATGACACAATTTGAAAATGTCCATAGTTTGCTTATCAAGGGCCGGAAGTGGAGAGGTAGTGTATATGTTAAGGTGTCTGCCCCTCCTGGAGGTTGTGGGTTCACCTGGGTCAGGACCGTACCTCCTCATATGACACCAGTACTGGTTTTGCCACGAAGCTTTCTTGGCAATCGAGCTAAAATAAATAAGTATAAAGTAAGTGCCAGAAGTAAACCTACTGCTAATCTGGTGAAATTTGGTGCACATAGTGTCTCAATGTCCTTGAGCAAATTAATGACTGTAAGTTAATCTTCTGTAATTTGTGATCACATGATATATGCTACCTCTCATCAAGGTTTTCAGAGTATACTAGAAACACACTGCCGGATGGTCTGTCCACTTTTATAATATCAATCAGTTGTATATATTTCAGTCATTTCTTATCATAACATAATGAATTTTCCAGTTCCATTTAACTTTCCTTACTCTTTCTGATTGTGATGCTTATTTTAATGCATGTCCCTTATAACTAATGGTATTGAATGCCAAAATCATAGAGAAGATGTGAAAACCATCCAATCATTTGTTAGCTCACCTAGCACAAAGTGCCAGAGTGAGCTATTCGGATCACTCACCGTCTGGGGTCCGTCGTACGTCCACCATTTCTTCAAACAACATCTCTGAAACCACATGGCCAATGTTGATGAAACTTGGCAGGAGTGTTCCTTGCATAAATCCATTCCATGCAGAACTCACGATTGCTATGGCAAATGAAAAGAAAAACATTTAAAATCTTCTCAAAAACTGGAAGGTCCACAGCTTAGATATTTGGCATGTTGCATTGTCTATTGGACTTCTACCAAAATTTTCAAATTATGACCCCCGGGACAAAATTTACCCCGCCTGAGGAATCACTTGTTTTTACATAGGCTTATATAGGAAACAATCTTCTCTACAGCATAAGGCATAGAACTTAGATATTTGGTAAGGTACATTGCCTAGTGGACCTCTACCAATATTGTTAAATTATGACACTCGGCTATCTTAATTTATTGACAATGGTAGCCAGGTGAGCTGTAGATGGTCATCTTGGCCCTCTTGTTTACATAAGACATTTCATTCTCATGTAAAAAAAATATTTACATGCATTGTATAATTGTATAAGACACTATATCTTTAAATTTCATTCATGTATAATAACAATAACATTAAAAAATAATCAAATACACTTTAGGTTCTAATCTGTGTAAAATGTAACATTTCACTAATGGCCTATCAAAATGAAATAAATATGCTGAAAAGTGGAAAAATATAACAACATTGTTGTTGTATTTTACAGCATTGAATAAAAGGATATGTCTTTGTATTTCTTGAAGACAGTATCTATCTTTTGGTGGTCTGAAAAGTACCACTGCCTTCCAGAGTTTCTACATTCAGGTGATATGTCTATTCTCAAGACAAATTGCTTTTCAACAACTTGAACATCTTTTCTTGCTGGCCGCATGTAAGTACCTGGATTCTACACGGCATCATGAAATTGACCAATTCCGTGTGCTCTGTTAAAACCTCTGTTACATAAAGCGTGGTTCTTTTTTTTCTTGATTTTTTTTCTCCATTTTCATGGTGCTGCTGATCTTTTTTTCCAGTGATTTAAAGCTTGTTGCAATTTGGCAACATTTTGGAAAGATTGATTGAAGCCAAAGTCCAACTTTCCTGCTTGGCAGTTTGTTTTTTGTTGCAAAGTGGAAAAGTTCATGTATTAGTCCATTTTTGGGAGGGTTAGACCTTTCACTTAATGTCTATGTGTTTAACAAGTTGGTTGATGTGATTTTCAGCTCCTTGCAAAAAGCTGTTGAAAATAAGAAGATAAGTTTCGAAAACAAAAAAATAACCAAATCTAATCATTTGTCACTAAAATTCTCTCTCGCTAGAACAAAAGTTAGCCCAAAGTAGGGAGAATTTGAAGAGCATTAGGGGGAAGTGGTGTTTTGTCACAAACTGATTGAAAGGCGAGTAATAGGATCTGTTTATATCATACTGTACTTATATGGTATCAGTCTTTGTGATGGGTAGATGCTAGCCAGTGTCTACACTGCTTCACTCTATTGGAGTATTGTTGCCAAGGTCTGACTTCAACTATATTGTTCATAGAGGCCATTTTTCTAAACACATCTGTCTTCTTGGACCCTTATACTTCGGGTAGTAAGAAAAGAAAACCATCCTAAAAATGATATTTTACACAGTGCCAGTTTTAAAACCTCTGTTACCATGGTTACTGAGCATCAATAATAAGCCATCAATTTATGTAAGTGTTAGTTTTAAAATGCAATCATATAATTATAATGTATCAGTAAATGATAAAACAAACAAGTTCAACAGTCACTAAACATTAATAGGTTTGCCAATTATATCAATGCATGTCCTCAAACATCAATATGTTTTATCAACGATATCCTGAGGCACCAAGTTTCAGTCCAAATCTATACAGATTGTACAGTTTTCTTGCTTTTTCACTTACCCATTTTTTCAAAGCACAACCATAGTCCATTTTATCAGCACTGGGGCCCTCCTCAGAAACTCTCAGTAGATTGTTCAGAGACATATGGAGCCGCTGTGGTGCATTGGTAGTGCGTTCGCCTAAGGATCGAAGGGTCTTGGGTTCGATCCCTATCATAGCTATGTCAGTAGTGTCCTTAGGCAAGACACTATAATTCCACATTGCCTCTTTCTCTTCGAGGTTCCATCTAGAATGAGTCTCGAGAGTATTAGTATAATAAAAAAAACAAAAAAAAAACATATTGTTCAGTCCTGTCCGGTACTTAGATTTAATTCTATTCGGTGTACTGAAACACCTTTCACAATTTGTCATTTGTCATTGGAATTACTTGACAGCATTTTATTAAAACAAAAATGGTCTCCAAGTCTCCTGAGTTCTGCAGAATGAAGATCATTTTGGGCATTGTCACTTCCTAGCAACTTTCTTTGACCAGTCTTTTAATTTCAGAGTTCTGATCTCACACTGTCTATAGATGGCAAGAGAGATTAAAAATGTCCGCCCAGAATTTCAATTTTATTAAGCGCATTTTTGTTTGTGTATGTTTCTAAGAATCAAAACAGATATAGCCTCTAATATCTTGCTTTTACGAAACCCGTCTTGTAAATTCCCAGTTAGTTGTCCAATGTACAGTGGGGCTTCCTAACATTCAATATCTTTCTGCTGTGTGTAGTATTGAGGTTCTGGTGAAAATCAAACATTTTCAACCTCATCACATTCTGTATCACCATCAACCTCATCAAAACCTTCAAACTCATAATCTTTCTCTATTGCAGCTTTCACAGTTCTGCAATTAGAGTCATGAAAATGGTCACGAATATGTCACTTTGTCACCTTCCATCCTAACAAACTTGAAAAGTTTCAACTTCCTTAAGATTCATAGACATTCAAACATTCACAGACACTTGTAACAAAGGCATCACAAGACTAAAATCCATAGTTTCTCTCTGAAATTTCTTAGAGAGGTATGTCATGAAAGGCAAGATGTCCATCTGTTGTGAACTTGAGCTGATTAACTTCCTGAAGTGTACCTTTCACAGCTGAATCTATCATGGCTTCTTGTTCAAGCACCATAACAAGTGCAGGGTAAGTACTAAATAACGCTTCACCAACATGAGCAGTACTTTACCCATACACAGAATGTACCTCAGCAAATGTAAATTCAGGTATTCTTGTTTGATCTCAGTGATGAATTCTTGAAAAATTACTTAAAAATAGTCAAAACAGTCCTTGAGTATTCATTCATCTCCGGAATTAATTTTGCAGCCAGTGATGTTGCCAGTGTGACTCTGTGTGCTGAACAATGAACACCTATCAGAGATTCAGTTTATTCTGCAATCGTTTACTCTCTCCACTTTTCCTCCGTGTCATGACACTGGTGTCATCAGATCCTATCCCAACCAGTTTTCTTATATCCAGACTCTTTCCACAAAGTTTATTCACAACCATAATATTCATGATGTTTTCTGCTTCTCCAGATCCACGCTCCCTTTTATGATGGACAACAGACAATATTCAAGTCCATCACTAGTAACATACTGTGCATACATTAAAAGTCTTTTTAGCTCACCTGGCAATGCCAGGGTGAGCTTTTCTGATCGATGATTGTCCGTCGTCCGTCAACATTTTGATTCAAATGACATCTCCTCTGAAACCTCTAGGCCAATGTTGATAAAACTATGCAGGAATGTTCCTTGCATGAAGCTCTACCAAAATTGTTCAAAGAATTCCATTCCATGCAGAACTCTGGTTGCTATGGCAACAAATAGGAAAAACTTTAAAAATCTTCTTCTCTGAAACCACAAGGCCTAGAGCTTAGATATTTGGCATGTAGCATTGTCTAGTGGACCTCTACCAAGATTGTTCAAATTATGACCCCCGGGTCAAAGTTGACCCTGCTCGGGGGTCACTTAGTTTTGCATAGGAATATATAGGAAAAACTTTAAAAATCTTCTTCTTTGAAACCACAAGGCCTAGAGCTTAGATATTTGGCATGTAGCATTGGCTAGTGGACCTCTACCAATATTGTTCAAATTATGACCCCCTGGTCAAAATTGACCCCACACCGGGTTTTACATAGGCTTATATAGGGAAAACTTTAAAAATCTTTTTCTCTGAAACCACAAGGCCTAGAGCTTAGATATGTGGCATGTAGCATTGCCTAGTAGACCTCTTCAAAGTTTGTTCAAATTATGCCCCTGGGGTCAAAATTGACCTTGCCCCGGGTGGGGGGGGGGGTCATTTGTTTTACAAAGGCGTATATAGGAAAACTTATTTGGTATATAACATTATCTAGTGATCTTCCACCAGGCAAGTGGACTTGTACCAAGGTGAGCGATATAGGGCCATCTTGGCCCTCTTGTTTAAGTTCCCATTGTTAGTGCTTTCATTAATGGTTAGTCCAGAGACACCTGAATTGTTTAAATCCTGTAATGTAACTTGTCTCAAGTATAACATTAGTCAAGGCTTTGATACTTTAAATTTTTGTTCAGGATCTTTCTTGCTTCCTTTTTTAGAGGCATCTGTGTAGTGAACGAATATGTCTGTGGTTTTCCTCACCTATGGAGTTTTTTCAGTTTCACTCTGTTCTGCGGAGCTTAGGCAAAGAAAAATGTTTGTCCCTACCCTAACTAGCTTTTCTGGGGCCGTTGCTGAAAACACAGACTTTTTTTCCCCGATTGTAAGCGTCCACTGTAACTATGGTGCTGGCGTAGCTTGAACTAAATGTAAGGTTGCTTAGACTATTGCTGATACAAGAGTTTATGTAGGATTTGTAATTGGAATTGGCTGACTCATTTGGTTTTTTATGCCCCCGAAGGGTGGCATATAAAAATCGCACCGTCCCTTTGTGCGTCCCCACTTACACATTCGTGTCCGGACTGTGACTTTGTCATGCATTGAAAGATTTTAAGATAACTTGGCACAAATGTCTAGCACATCAAGATGAAGTGTCGCGTGCAAGACCCATGTCCCTACCTCAAAGGTCAAGGTCACACTTAGAGTTTGAAGGTAATGGATTCCTCTATATATGCACACATTCGTGTCCTGACTGTAACTTTGTCATGCATTGAAGGATTTTAAAATAACTTGGCACAAATGTCTAGCACATCAAGAAGACGTGTCGTGTGGAAGACCCACGTCCCTACCTCAAAGGTCAAGTTCACACTTAGAGTTTGAAGGTAATGGAATCCTCTATATATGCATATATGCACACACTCGTGTCAGGACTGTAACTTTGTCATGCATGAAGGATTTTAAAATAACTTGGCACAAATGTATGGCACATCAAGATGACGTGTCGTGTGCAAGACCCACGTCGCTACCTTAAAGGTCAAGGTCACACTTGGTGTTCTTAGTATTGGAATCCTGTATATATACATACATTTGTGTCCGGATTGTAACTTTGTTATGCATTAATTAATTAAAAATAGCTTTGCAAAAATGTTCAGCACATCAAGACAATGTGTTGTCCGCAAGAACCATGTTCCTACCTCTAGGTCAAGGTGGCACTTAGTATTTAAAAGTAATGGAATACTGTATGCATGGTAACTCTGTCATGCATGGAAGGATTTTGAAATTACATAGCACATTTATTCAGCACATGGAGAGGACACAAACTGTGAGACACCTCTTTCGGGGGCATTTGTCACCTGTGAGGGACAGTTCTTGTTTTGTTGCTAGCTCGCCAATACTTTACTTTCTTTTACATTTCTTACCATTCTGCCATGAAACCTCTCACCTCAGTCTGGAGTGTGTCTTCTGTATTGGTCTCGCCTGAGATTGTTGATCGATCTATAGTCCATAAAACCGGTTTGTCTTTATAATCTGATATTAATGACCTGGCCCTGTGTATACAAAGGAAGAACATGAAAAGTGTCTGTAAACTATTTATTCATTTCACTCTGTCCGTGTTTCTGAAATTACTGAAACACTTAACAACAGTTTGTAATGAAATAATATTTAAAGTAAAGTATCTTGAACTATGAAACGTTTTCTGCTTTATTGTGTTTTTAGCTCATCTGGCTTTGCCAGGGTGAGCTTTTCTGATGGATGATTGTCCGTCGTCTGTCAACATTTTGATTCAAATGACATTTCCTCTGAAACCACTAGGCCAATGTTGATGAAACTATGCAGGGATGTTCCTTGCATGAAGCTCTACCAAAATTGTTCAAAGAATTCCATTCCATGCAGAACTCTGGTTGCTATGGCAACAAATAGGAAAAACTTTAAAAATCTTCTACTCTGAAACCACAAGGCGTAGAGCTTAGATATTTGGCATGTAGCATTGACTAGTGGAACTTTACCAAGATTGTTCAAATTATGACCCCCGGATTAAAATTGACCCCGCACCGGGGGTCACTTAGTTTTACATAGGCTTATATAGAGAAAAACTTTAAAAATCTTCTTTGGCCTAGAGCTTAGATATTTGGCATGTAGCATTGCCTAGTAGACCTCTTCAAAGTTGTTCAAATTATGCCCCTGGGGTCAAAATTGGCGTTTCCGGGGGAATGTATATAGGAAAACCTATTTGGTATATAACATTGTCTAGTGATCATCCACCAGGCAAGTGGACTTGTACCAAGCTGAGCAATATAGGGCCATCTTGGCCCTCTTGTTTCAGCATATGTTTGATGACATCTTCATCTTCTTTTAGTCTCTAAAATAGCTCAATGGCCTTTATCACGCCCTACACCATTTATTACAGCAGAAAAACAGAAAAATTTATTATCTTTCAGTTTGACTCGCTTTTGGTACATTTGTTGTATTTTCAAATTTTTCTCATTCACTGCACACAGACTAAGGAATCCATCTTGTACAATGCTATATTTATGATTTCAATCCAAATTAAAAGATGAACAGGTCTGGAAGTATCAGCAGGGTAAGAGGGTGTCAACAGAACATCAAATATATCCCTTGTTATATTCCTAGTATGAACAATTTTATAATGAAAACTTGGATCTATTTACAGGTTCAATGGAGCAGTGTGGTCAGGTTGGTGTGAGGGTGAAAACTGAGAGACTCAGCCAGACTAGTGTATCGGAGACTGTTGAAGCGGTATCACGAGTCAAGACATTACATGTGAAACAAGAAAGGACAGGCAGTAGTTATGGTACGTAGCAGCATAGCCACTTCTCCTTGTCTGTAGTTTTAACCAAATAAATGTTCATGCTCAGTTTGTGGGGCTATTTAGTAAAAATGTAACCAAGGGGAAACAAGGGTGAGCTATTAGGACCACTCACCATCTGTCCACCATTTCCTCCTTCAAACAACATCTCTAAAACCACTGGACCAATATTGATGAATTCGTTGCATGAAACTATCAAAGTTGTTCAAAAAATCCCATTTAGTGCAGATCTAAGGTTAATATGACAAAAAAGTCTCTGAAACCACAAGGCCTGGAGGTTAGATATCTAGCCTGTAGCATTGTCTAGTGGCCTTTGCCAAAGATATTTAAATCATGACCCCTGATTCAAAATTGACCCCACCTCTAGGGGTCACTTGATTTTTACACACCGGGTAAGCTCATGAAGGAAAATATTTAAAATCTTTTAACCACATCGCCTATGGCTTAGATATTTAGCATGTATAATTATATTATTTCCTAGTGAACGTCTGCCAAGACTTCAAATCATGACCCCCACCCCCCACCCGAATTAAAATTGACACTGCCTGCGGGGTCACTTGATTTTACATAGGCTTATAAAGGAAAATCTTTTTTAAAAATATAAAACTTAAAAAATATTCTCGTATAAAACCACAAGGCTCACAAGAGCTAAGATCTTTGGACTGTAGCATTGTGTAGTGGACCTCTGCGAATATTGTTCAAATTAGGACCCCAAGTCTGGACCCTTTCTGTGACATGATTGTTAACCTTGTATAATAGCCAATGGTAGGCAGGTGAGCGATATAGGGCTATCTTGGCCCTCTTGTTTCATTATCTGTATTACAGAATCCAGGGGGTCTTTTATTGCCTTGAAGTGTTTTACATGTGTTTGAATCTTCTGTTTGTAGGTGAACGGCAACATCCCACAGCTGTTGACCAGTCGTTGATGAACTTTGGTTGTCAGACATTGCAAGACCTTCAGTCTGGAAAACTTGAGGTTTCCCCAGTAGAAGTGACAGTGCAAACAACACCTGTATCAACTTTGACAGCTCCAAAAAATCAAGTTGTTGTTATGTCTAGTACAAGTCAATCAGGTTCTTATAGATACAGTCACCCTGGAAGGATTATAACCCAGTTTAATGGTGGACAGTCACATGCACAGAACTTGCAGTACCTGTCACAGCCTGTTTCAATTAAACAGCCAACTGTTACTGTACAAACCAGTGCACCTCAGTATGGTCGTATGAACTCTACACCAAGTCAAAACATTTCTCAGCCTGTTTATGGTAAAAGTCTTGTCACAGGACTGCTAAAAAATATGAAAGTACCAGTTACATGTACATATGTTCCTAGTACTAGTGCTTGTGTGTCAAACACAATGCCAGGTCCAAATATTTTACTTCATTCAGGGAACCAGACTGGTGGAACCATGTTCATTCAGAACTCAAACCTGCAGCAAGCTGCTTCAGTGGCGGCATATTGTCCGCAGGTTACTCCAAGCACTAGCTCACAATACAGAACACCTGCTTTTAAACTTGTTGTTGGAAAAGAAAACGTTAGTTCAAAGTGTGCTGCTGGACGCTCTCCTGGATTAATCACTGCTAGTCAGCCATGTGTAAACAGTTCAAGTCAAGGAAAGGGAAAGAAGAAACTTGGTGGACGTGTGAATCTTTCCATGTCACAGAAAGATTCTGCTGGAGCAAGTACCCCACCACCCACTGTGATCAAGACAGAGCCAGCTGATAAAGGAGTGTATGGACGAGTGAAGTATTGTAAGTGCACTTCTTCCTTAATAATTTTACCCCATCTTCACTTTGTGTGCTGGCATTGTTTATAATTCATGGATGTAGTGGCACAGTGGTAGCACGCTTGCTTAAGGATCGAAGGGTTCCAGGTTCTATCCCCACCAGTGCCGCAACAGTCGTGTCCTTAGGCAAGACCCATATTTCCACATTGCCCCTCTCTCTTCTAAATTGATTTCATCTAGAAAGAGTCTCAAAAGCGATTCATCTAAGTTTTAAGAACTTGTTTCGCAATCAAGAATAAATAAATTTATGTAAACTAAATCAACAATGGATGTTTCTAAAGGTACTTTTAAATATATATGTTCAAGGAGTACTTTATATTTTCAGTGGGAACAATAGACCTTACAGATGATTGAATACGGTGCAGAGAATTGGGAGTTATAACAGAAATGACACACAGCTATGCCTGGCTAGTGAAGATGGATTGTGCAATCATAGAAACTTTTATAGACGTTTTAGAAAATGAAAATGGTGCTATTATCTCTTCTAGATTTGTGTTTTAATAGGTAACAGAGCTTCATTGTTGAGACTGCTTGCTATGAGGTGGACATACTACAGTGTATTCACAATAACAGCTACTTTTACATGTGAGTTTTTGCGTGCCTTTGTCAGGACTTTAATTTTTTACAGATTTTAGAGTATTTTTGCAAAACTATTTACCATAATAATGTAGTATGTTACACTGTTACAAGTTGTCATATTTCTTCTTATCCAGACTGTCACTTTAGTAGATATTGTCACCTGAAATGGCAGCTCAACTTGAAGCCATAGGACATCTAGTTTAGCATCATTCACATATTTAGAGAATTTATTTTAATGTTTTTCATTATTTGTTTGTAGCCTTCTTAGTCTTATAATCTTGTTGTAGTTGTGTTTACAGTTTGTTTCGTTTCTATAGAATACAATACAGTAGAAGATAATAGAACACAATATATTTTATTACCATTGCTGGCATATGAATCACTTTTTAAATTGGAGATATATTATAGTATTACCTGCAGCAGGGTCCTTCGGGGTTGTCCACTCCAACTTAAATCATTTTGGTCTTATTGTCATCAACTCTAATTTTTTTCTTGGCAGAATATCTGTTCCGTCTTATCGAGACCATCTGGAGTGATGGGCCTTAAAATTCTGATTTCTTGGCTATGTCAGCTGTTTATCTTGGGGAAACTATATTTATCACACAAGACTCTTCAGGAGTTGTGGCCCAATGATTGCCAAAATTTAGCAAATTTGCACTGCCTGTTCCAGTTTTTAAAGGTTTTTATCCAATTTTCACCAAATATTGTCAGTGTTTTATGGGTTTTGGGCTGGAGTTGTTAAAATTTAATCAAAATTTGAACTGTGCACACTACCCTTTAGACCCACATGCTGATTAAGTGTTATTGCCTTTACCATAAAGGACACTGGTGTACTTTGTAAAAGCTATACACTTTTGTTCTTTTTTTTTTTTTACTGCAGTATTATGTCAATCTTGTACTTGATTTTGTCTTTCCATCTATCACATATTATGTGTGTTCCATATTGCCTGAATCTCCAAAGATTGTTTCATATCTAGTCAATGTTCACGTAAGACCATGTTTACCCAACACTAACATTTCAAACTTTTTAGAATCAATAGCAACCAGCTAGTTATAAATGAATTTCTAGTACATGTATAACTCTTTCTTAGTTCACATTTACTTGTTTGTTATTTTCTTTGGAGAATTTTCATGAACACGTTTCTTGTATGACCACTCATATTTTAAGGAAAATACTGATTAAGGTTTTAAGGAGGGCCTCTGCTGTTGATGGCCAATGTCGCCATTTGCAATAATTTCGAGAATCTGGCACTAAATTTTGCCAGTTGGCAAAAATAAGTGGTGTATACTTGTTTCAGTCGGCGTATATGATTTTTTAGCTCACCTGAGCTGGCTCAGGGTGAGCTATTAGGATCGATGATTGTCCGTCGTCCGTCCACATTTAGTTCGTTAACACTCTAGTGGTCACATTTTTGCCTCAATTGTCACGAAACTTGGTCAGGATGTTTGTCCCAGTAATTACTCGGACGAGTTCGAATATGGGTCATCTTGGATGAAAAACTAGGTCACATGACCCCAAAATAGAAAAATCTTGTTAACACTCTAGAGGCTACTGTTTCAGTCCAAATATCCTGGCAATTTGTCAGAAAGGTTGTTTGGTTGATTTCTAGCTCAAGTTTTAATATGGGTCACCTGGGGTCAAAAACTAGGTCACACAGCCCAAATATGGAAAAACCTTGTTAACACTCTAGAGGTAACATTTTCAGCCCAAATATCCTGGAAATTTGTCAGAAAGGTTGTTTATATGATTTCTAGCTCAAGTTCGAATATGGGTCATCTGGGGTCAAAAACTAGGTCACACAGCCCAAATATGGAAAAACCTTGTTAACACTCTAGAGGTAACATTTTCAGCCCAAATATCCTGGAAATATGTCAGAAAGGTTGTTTCGATGATTTCTAGCCCAAGTTCGAATATGGGTCATCTGGGGTCAAAAGCTAGGTCACAGAGCCCAAATATGGAAAAACCTTGTTAACACTCCAGATGTTACATTTTCAGCCCAGATATCCTTGATATTTGTCAGAAAGGTTGTTTTGATGATTTCTAGCTCAAGTTCGAATATGGGTCATGTGGGGTCAAAAACTAGGTCACAGAGCCCAAATGTAGAAAAACCTTGTTAACACTCTAGAGGTACCATTTTCAGCCCAAATATTCTGGAAATTTGTCAGAAAGGTTGTTTTGATGATTTCTAGCTCAAGTTCTAATATGGGTCATCTGGGGTCAAAAACTAGGTCACAGAGCCCAAATGTGGAAAAACCTTGTTAACACTCTAGAGGTACCATTTTCAGCCCAAATATCCTGGAAATTTGTCAGAAAGGTTGTTTCAATGATTTCTAGCTCAAGTTTGAATATGGGTCATCTTGGGTCAAAAACTAGATCACAGAGCCCAAATATGGAAAAGCCTTGTTAACACTCTAGAGGTAACATTTTCAGCCCAAATATCCTGGAAATTTGTCAGAAAGGTTGTTTTGATGATTTCTAGCAACTTTGTTAAAAGCAGTTGTACTCGGGTGAGCGATAAAGGGCCATCATGGCCCTCTTGTTTCCATTATGATGAATTAAGATTCAACTTGATATGTGCTAAAGTAATATCTGAAATACCTGTACCAACTAAATCTTTTCTTATTAGTTGTTACAATACATGTATGTGCTAGACTTTAGTGGTACATGGAAAGTATTTTGCATATTGCAGATTCCTAATTTCACAGTTAAAATTTGTATTTTCCTTTATGGCAACTGCTACACTAACATATACACATTATACATACATAACTGTGAAGGTGCTAGTTAGTTAAATCTTCAATCAAATTTAAAGCCCCATGATCAATTCAGATTTTGCTGAGAGAAAATTAGGTCTGAAACAAATGTTTGTGACTACTGAATATTTGAAATGTAACTTTAGTGTATGAATGGTTACTGCTTGCTATCAAGCTTTAAACTTTAGATCAAACTGACATTATTCATTTCATGTTGTGACAAGGACCATATACTTTTAGCTCAACCATTGGAAGAATAAGGAGGGCTGTTGCAGTCACCCTTGAGTTTGTGTCAGCGGTGCACTTATGGTACCAGTTTATTATGCAAGCTGCTTTAATGGACACATCTCAGTTACTACTTATGGGATTAATTTGAAACTTTGTTGAACTGTTAAGGGGCATAAGACAATCAAGTTAAACAGCACTTGACTGTTGTTAGTTCAAACTATGCCCTATTAGCATGCAAGTTATATTCATGGACAGATCTGACTAACCATTTATACAATGAAGTATGTAGGGATATCAGACAATCAAGTTAAATAACCCTGTATGAGTTTATTTCAAATGATTGTTTGCAACTATTGTATTTTGTACCATGCACTTTCTAGATTAAAAGTTACAAATGCCTTAAGTGCAAACAGCAGTCAGTCTTGTTGGCAAGACATGTCTTGATATATAAGTGTACAAGTAACAAAGTCATCATTGGCCTTTTACAGATTCTGGATTTAGGCAAGTTTTAGGGATAAACAATTTCAAACTAGAAAGAATTTATGTATACATAGTATCAAATTTTATCAACACTGATCAGTTTGGTCATTTTACTGAAACAGATTCCATCTTACCTAATTTTATATCTTTTTATAGAATTTTAGTGAAGAATCAAAAATGTTTTTAAAACTAATTCAATAGTTCTTGAGTCAAAATGAAACTTAATGTCTGCTTCTTCAGTATTACCAGATTACGCATATGGCTATAAAGTTAGAATCTGGATGTCATTGTACATGTTGTACCAGTGTTCTCAGTGAATTGGTGTGTTTTACGATGTTATTAGACATTAGCCCCAAAGCTCACTTTTGCCTAGAAGAACATCAGCCACTTCATGATATTTGCAAAAGTGGACATTAGTCTCTTCATGATATTTGCAAAAGTGGACATTAGTCTCTTCATGATATTTGCAAAAGTGGACATTAGTCTTTTCATGATATTTGCAAAAGTGGACATTAGCCACTTCATGATATTTGCAAGTGGACATTAGCCACTTCATGATATTTGCAAAAGTGGACATTAACCACTTCATGATATTTGCAAAAGTGGACATTAGCCAATTCATGATATTTGCAAAAGTGGACATTAGCCAATTCATGATATTTGCAAAAGTGGACATTAGCCAATTCATGATATTTGCAAAAGTGGACATTAGCCACTTCATGATATTTGCAAAAGTGGACATTAGCCACTTCATCAAAATTTCTTTTTAGATGTTTTAGTATGATAATTATTTATATATGCTTAATCGCAATAACATAATAATCATATTCTAATATTAGTAGACTGAATGTTAATGTCTGCCAATGCAAATTAACAGATTAGCTTATTGGGCATACAGGCAAATGTCCTACATTCATTTTTTGAATGTTGTATAGAACTTACTCAGTTTGTACCAATTATTTTTTAGATACCTATGATCTATGTTGATTAAAAATTTTGTGCCAATTTGAAAGATAAATATTCTGATTGTTCTTAAGTTTTGTTGTTTATTTTGTCTTGAGTTGCAACACCTCAATATACACCATAGAACCCTAGACACTGTAATTGTTCCAGAGTTTGAAGAGTCATCGTGTCAGTGGATTTTGCTCTCCGCTTGTTATACAAGTCTAAACCAATTCTTTCAACAAGTTTGGATTAAGATCAAGCAAACTGTACATTTTAATATCAAATGTATCGGTATTCATCACAGTGTGTGCAAAAATTGTCTTTCATGTCTTCTAGTCCATATTGATTTGCTACCTCCCCAAAAGCGTGTGGCATGCACTGCTCCTTTACATCTCAATTTAGTCAAACTTCATACAAATGTTAATTAGGAAGAGAAGTTTAGATTTTATATCTGATCAGTAACAGCAGAGTTATGGCCCTGTACTTGGTCATACTGCCCCGTGGAGTTGCCCAACTTTAGACAAATGTTTCTCGAGATGAGAAGTTGTGCACCAGGTTTTTTTTTTTTATCAGGGAAGTAACGGCCGATTTGCAGCCCTTTACGTAGTCAAAGAAGAGGTGTTCCTTAGGGCAATTTCGAAGATCCTTACTTGAAGGCCCATATTGTTGTGTACATTACATCAATCAAGACAAAACTCTGTGACAGCAAAGTTATGAAAATCTGCTCTTTCTTTGTGAACAAGGTGGAAAGTGGGGGCATCTGTGTGGGCACAATTGTAGTGGTCATCTAGTCCAGTTGTCTTTTTGTCATTTAGTCCACTTTCTGTCCTGTTGACCATTAAGTTCAAATTTTAAATGTAGATTTGCAAGATCCCATCATCTTCAATTCTATTGATTTTTTGGCAAAATTGTTTTCATTGATTTCTGGAGGGGTTAACCCTGTGCCTTGTGTAAGAACTAATTGGTTTCAATTTGGACTGTCCTGGAGGCATGTATAACGAAATAATGTACACCATAATCAGACTGGTGTAGGTGTAGCGCTACATTTGCTCCATTAAATATAAGCTGTGATGGCCCTATATCACACACCTGGCTACCATTGGCTATAATACAAGGTCTATAATCAAATCACAGGAAGGGTCCATTTTGAGGGTGGATCATAATTTGAGAAATATTCGTCCACTACACAATGCTGATTTAGACCAGAAGCTTTTTGAAGTTTTAACTATATAACCCTATGTAACATCAAAGGACCCACCTGGCAGGGTCATGATTTGAACAATCTTGGTAGTGGACTACTAGGCAATGCTACATGTTAAATATATAAAGTTTTTCCTATTTGTTGCTAGAGTTCAGCATGGAATGGAATTCTTTGAACAACTTTGACAGAGCTTATGCGATGAACATCTCTGTCAAGTTTCATCAACATTGACCCAGTGGTTTTAGAGATTTCGTTTGAAGCAAATGGTGGACAGACGCAAGGCTGACTGCAAGTGGTCCTAATAGCTCACCCTGGTGTGCTAAAATGTGATTACCATTATAACCAAATGTGGATCAGGGATTTTCAAAATATTTACATGGCCTAATTTTATCTACACTGGTTGCAAAGGCAGAAAAGCACCCCATCCTCTGACAGCTATGTCTTTAACCATTGTGATGGTTTGAACAGTTAACTGTCGTATAAGGAATATACTTTCCATCGGATTATTTGGAAACTGGTACATGTATAATAGATATGCACATCTCTTTGTAGTGGAACTTCAATGAAGTTTAGTTTCATTGCAGCCAGTAGTTTGAGAAAATGTGAGGAGAAAAAGATTTTCAGTAAAGGCAAATAAGTAACTTGGTTTCCCATTTTTCGAGTGTACTTCAAAATTCCCTCAGCTGAAATCCCCTCGGTCCAAAAATGGCATAGTAGTCATAATCCCTTCGATGGATTGTACAAGGTACTCTTATTCCCCTCGATGGATTTTACAAGTGGAAAAGCATATATTGAATGAACATTTTTTAAATTATTTAAATTACTAAATGTTTTACCGGTATTTGTCTCTAGTTTAACTTTACTATAGCAAATTATTAAAATTATTGAAATTACACATTTATTCACACTTCTTTCTCATCAAAAATATAAAATCCATTGAGGGGATTATGCATGTGACCTTGTAAAATCTATCGGAAGGATTTTGACTACTATGCCATTTTTGCACAGAGGGGATTTTGAGTGTCTTCCCATTTTTCAACCCCTTCAGTCAAAATTGGAGCTGTCACTGAAGGTGATGAATTCTCCCTGATGCCACCTTTAAAGTTATGTGTTCTAGCCAATTTGACATTGTAAAAGAATAATGGCACTACATGTCGGTGTTGGATGCCTGGTTGCTGTTCAATGTTGAATATGCAAAGTTTAAATGAATTCAAGCCAAAGAATTACAAGAGCACAACATGCCAATGATAACCACTACTAAGCCTGGTACTCTATCACTTTTGCGAAATTTAATTGATTTTTAACCAGTGATTGCGGACATAAGCTCTCCTAAGCAAGCATCACAAGGAAGACTTTAATATGCTCATAAGGCTGTAACTTGATAAACAATTATTTGTGCACAACATGCCAGTAATATGCACAACTTAGGTTTCCAAGAAATAGACTGGACAAATTTCGTCTACAGAAGGATACACAAGTGTGATTCCAATATAGCCCTCCCGGGGTATAATAACGAAAGTTTGAATTTCAACCCAAACCAGGAACTGACCAGTATTTTGACAAATTCCAGTAAGATCTGGTCATTATAAGAGCAGCCAGCTAATTAACTAAACAAGGCTCTCTGATCCTAACCGGTCACCCATTTTCAATTCCAAATTAGATCTGTGTATTCAGACCAGTTTCACTAACTAAACTGGTCTCTACAGTGTAGATATAGGGTAAATGTTGAAGGTTGGGTATCACAGACAACTGATAAAAGTTAGTCTAATCAAGTGGTGAGTACATGTAGTTCTCTGTCTGTACTTGTCACATGTGTCACAAGTCTCTGTAAATGTGAACTCTTTTTAAATGTAAATTAGTAATAAAACATCTGCAGTTTATTTTGCAACCATGTATAAACAAGTTTTTTTTTTATTTTGAACTTTTATTCTCACTTCATGAATATCAACTCCAAAATGCTGATATTTTACACAGATGATGTAATACATGCTGATACATGTAAGATACGGACATCCAATAGGATAATAAGAACAACAGCTTTAAATAACTGCACAAAATTTATGAATTGGCAGCTAGTAATTAATTTGATACAACAGAAGACAGAAACATGTTGTACACATAACACTACTTGGACTTTATATCATCTGACAAACTATATCCGGTGTAACAAGATGACATTTATAAGTTTGCAATGTCGCATGAAACAGTATAACACTGTTGCCTGAAATTAATATCTTTTTTTTTTTTCTTACACAGTTCTAAGACAATGTTATATCTAGCTGAAAAGAATATACACTTAATGATGGATAAATGCCAAAACTTCTCATTTCTATGATATCACTGTAACAAATAGTTCTGCCTGCAGACATTCATTAAATGTTTAAAATTGCTGCACATTTTCATTGTATCTTCCTTGTGAATTTACCTATAAAAAATCATTAATTAATACACATGAAAGTTGTTGGTTCCCAGCAAGTATATATAAGTACTGCATATGTGCACTGCAGTCATTGGTCCTAAATGTTCATACAAAATGTACATCTTTTCGTAGCATCCTGGGGTCGGTAACAAGCAGATTGGTGAGCACAACCGACCTTATAATTCACTTTTAAAGCTAACTAAATTTCGTAGCATCCTTTAGCAAAGTTTCCATGAATGAACAGCAGATTTCTTCCAGAATTTTACTTGTTGACACTGAAGTTCAAATTTTGCTACATCGAAAAAAAGGTCACAGGCATACCAACACTATTAAAGTATAAAGTTGCTTCCATTTCTTGCAATTCACACATAACCCCATTTTGAAATATTATTTAAACAGTACAGAATCACCAGACAGGTTTTGGCTGCTGTGTCAGAAGCAATCCAAATCTCTTCTTTAATGTCACTCTTTGTCTGGAGTATTTATCTTCTGGTGAAAACCTTGCTGGATGGGCAGACACTGTTGGTCTGCCTTTAGGGTCTGTTTTCTGAAAATAAGAAGAATACTTATTTCAAACAAAACTTTCATTTGTATCACAGACATGGCAATACCCGAGCGTCATTGCTTCTGGTAAAATGTCTGTTTAGGATAAGTGTATCATTTAAAGATTGGGTTGTTATTATACCGTATTTCTCTACAGTAACTAACTTTATTACTAACTTTTTCCACAGATTCTAGTCTATGTTCGTGACTCGGCAAGATATTTCAAAATGTATGTTTTTCATTATTGATCAGGTCGGCATGACGTCACTTCCGTAGTTACCAATTATCCGCCATATTGCCGTGGTGTAAACAAGCACCTGGCAACGGCGTAGTTCAAATAGGGAGTAAGCTTTAAGATAGTCTTATTTTCAGCCCAGACAAAATTTAAACATTAAACAAACCTTTTCATATATATTTTTACTTATTTCAATGTCTTAGCGATGTTTGTAAGATTTTTCTTTTAAAAATTCTTGAAAATGATTATTTAATGATGTTCGGTGAAATATCATGCACAACAAGAAAAGACAGAAAATGTATTTTTAATTACAAATGTGTCTAACACAACATTATTATGGCATCCCAACCAAGAGCAAACTTTGAAAGCAACAGAAAAAATGAAAACTTAAAAAAAAGGCAAAGCATGATTAAACATCCACTAAGGAAACTTTTGCGCTAACTTAAAATGGTTTGATGGCAGTAGGGAAGAAACCCATTTACAGCTCATGCAAAATTGTAAACAAAGACAGCACATGGTATTTGTGTAAGCACTGAAGCAGCCCCCCCCCCTCCCCATATCACCATTAAGGCATTTATATATGTGAAAAGAAAGTGATCATGGAAATGTAGAAACACTGGATAAACTGTTTATTCTCCAATCAATACAAAATATTGAATTTGATTTACGAAGCATGCTAGTGAAGAATTTTAATAAGCGTCTGTAAAACCTAGATGGAAATTCTTTAAAAGCACGTGAATAATGGGGTATTCTTTTATAAAACAACCAAACAATATTTTAATTCAACGTACCTTAAGTGTGTAAACACGACTTCCTTCATCATCTAAGTAATACATCAGATACATTTTGCTGTTCCTTGGTTAAACTTGAACACGTGAGCCTATGTTTTGACTGATCTTTGTCAGAAAGGGATTGGAAATAAGATAATCACGAATCCTTAATCGTTGTCATCCTGTTTATAGATTTTAGGGTCTGCAACCGACCATGTCTCTTTATTTGAGAAAGTCGGCAGTTTCGTGTTCTCGAACTGGTTCTTCCCCGGAACTATGATGATGTTAAAACGACTGGAATGCGATTAAAACGGGCGTTAAACTCATCTAACAACAACAACATGCTTATCTACTCTACATTTGCGCCCTACAATCTTTGAAACCGACGTGAAACTCGTACAACAGACATCTACATATCTATACCGTTTATTTATTGGACCATGATCATGTAAATTAGAATCAAACTTAAAGTTCCGATCACCAGTTTAACGTACCACAGAGAACCAGAAAACAACAATTGGTTTATAATATATGTAGAACGTTTTGAATTGGGAGTGCATGTGATTGGAAATGTGTTGAGAATCAACATTAAAGGGAAAATATCACCAAAAAGAATGCCGTGCTAGAAAACATATTAAAATATACTTAAATGTACAAGTAAATAAGCATATGTCACGTACAAGACGTGTGTGTGTACTCTGGGCTAATAATTGCCATATGATACAGATATGAGAGCTAATACACTCAAATAACGGGAACTGAGAAGCTGAACAAATATACTCTCAGATAAGCATAACTAAAACATTTTTATGCTCACTGGTATATGTATAGTTTAAAGTGTCTTTACCACATTTTTAAAAACCAAAAATATTAGATATTTAGATGTTTTCATCATCTTGGTTTAGGCTAAATTGATAAGAGACACGTAAAATGTTCCCATCTACCGTTCTCACAATATATCTGTATATTTATGAGAGCGGATCCGTGGCGAAGTCAGTGTAACGCACGGGACAATCATTCCAGCGATCGCTGTTTCGATCACACACCTAACTGATAACTTGACTTACAGTTTGTCATACTTTCCAATCCTATCCAATGCCCCTATTTCATTCAAAAAAGCTAATTGTATTCGCCATTTTGACTCAATATCTCCAATGAAAATTGTTTTTCAAATAAGTGAGACTTTGACATCACAGAGCTAAGCTCCGCCCTTAATCTCTATATATTTCAATACAAAATACTGTCTGTAGATGGGGAAAACTAAGCCGGTTATAGGTCCATATTACAGGAATAGACAAACTTATTGCATCGGTTCGCTGACGCTCCCTCGCAATATTTGTTTATTCCTGTAATATAGACCTATAACCTATACATAACTTCAAGTCTTTCGAATTAGACGCAGGAATCGTTGCTATAATGCGGACATGTAAATGAACCAGGTGTATTTCGGGCACTGAGATATTTTCTGAATCTCAGTTGAACATTCCCCAAAAGCCTAAAATAACTTCCATCGGTCACATACACGTAGAGTATCCGTTACTGACGATAAAACTCTAATGAAAATGTATGAAATGTGGAGTTGAGAACAACGTCTGTAACAGAGGGCAATTGTCACTCTGATCTGAGAGAGCCAAATGTGTAACTCTGCACCTCAGTAAAGTTTTATTTCAGAATCATTAGCCCAGACTGACAGACAAGTAGACAGACAGACGGACGGACGGACAGACAGACAGACGTTAGGCATTGTTATATAAATCAGTTTATATTGAAATACTAGTATACTCAGTATGATGGACAACTCTGTACTGGGAATCTGGTCAACTTTGTGCACCATTATAAAACCAGAAAACAAAATGAAATACATTTGTGTATTTGACAGTGATATCTTAAAACTATTCCATCAAAATGTATATACATGTAGATATTTAATGTACATGAATTGTCTTACTACTTAATAAGCTAGTCGCATTACTGGTTTGTTAAAGTTTTCAATTACAATACATCTATATATGATTATAACGAACACACAAACAATCAAAACGATCAGCCTTTTAAGCCTATTCAATATTCCACTTTCTATTCAAAAAATATTTAACTTATCCTTTTTATACTTTAATACAATTGAATTATGTTTGCTTATCCTAAGTAGAAAAGTAACTAGTTACTCTATACACGTTACAATCGTACACTTAAGAACTAATGCGTCTTAAGACTGAAATATGATAGCTGTACACATAATCGTTAAGATTGATTTAGCAGCATTATACTGTTGAACTATTGTTTCAAGTGTTCATTCTATCATTCAAAAGTGCTATATATAGAAATTAGGGAAAAGACAATGTGAATACAATTGTAAATGACCTATTTGGAGAAATAAGGTTACATCGGAGTCGGATGTTGTTTAAGAAGGATTTAATGAACTATTACATACATAATTGCAAATAGTTGAATATTGTTATTAAATTATCGAAGGTTTATGATGGGTGACTACATTCGGAGGGAACCCAGTTCGGTACTTGGGCATTCACTAAGTAAAGCGACCCATGCTTCCGTAACCAGCGCGGATGAATACAAGGCTTTTGTCAGGAGGATCGAACAACTTCTTGCAGCTGTGAAAAGAACAAAACAAGACATTGATAACAGTGCTGAAGAAGCAGTTAAAGCTTACAAAGAATCTGTTGAACATATAAGAAAATATCGTGAAGACATCGATGCTTATCTAGACGCAATGGAACATGATCTGCTTGAAAAATGTTACGAAATTAACCAACAAAATGAAAAGGCTCTACAAAAGTTAGACGATGAGTTTAAATCTATGAAATATGAGTTAGACACCGTGTATTCTCGACTGCAATCTCATGGAAAGCAGTCAGGCGATATGGTTTTAGTGGCAAATAAAACTAGTTCTCGCTTGAAGGGTATCGTAGAGGCTCTAAAGATTGAGAACGGCGAAACCAAAGTACAAATATGCAAATTTAAGAAAAGCAAAACTATTAGAGACATGGTTTCAAGTAAACGATCTATAGGGAAACTTGAAATAACATTATCTGACCAGTCCTATCAGCTTGATAAGAAGAATATGTATGACATGGCTTCAAACAACAAAGATGAAATCAACGTAAAGTCAAAAATAGACAAGAAGGATTGCTACATCACGAGCATCATAGTTCTCTCAGCTAACACGATCGCGTGTGCAGACTGGGCAAATAATTCAGTGAAACTGATCAACACAAATACTTGTCAAGTTACCTCAGAGATTCAGCTATCATCTCAACCTTGGGACATAACTTCCGTTTCACCGGGCCAATTGGCAGTAACTGTTACCAGCGAAAACGAAATTCAATATCTTTACAACGTAAATAACCAACAGCTGTCTAAAGGTCTAAGCATTGATGTTGGGGGAAGGTGTCGTGGAATTGCCTACAGCAAGGAGACTTTCGTGGTGTCTTACGACGACCCATCAAAAGTGGAGATTATCAACGTTTATGGAAAGGTCTTACGATGCCTGAAAAACGACAAGATGGGTAACCCTTTGTTCGAGCGTCCATATTATGTCGTGCTGAGCGAGGATGGGGAGAGCGTTTATGTTTCGGATAACGAAAAACACTCTGTAACTAGACTGACATTTGATGGCCAAATACTCGGTACATATAAGGACACGGAATTAAGATGTCCCAGAGGTCTGGTTGTGTGCAGAGATGGTTCCCTGCTTGTTTGTAGCTCGCACGGACACAGTGTACATCTGATCTCTTCCGAATGCAGCCGCATGAAGGTCATGTTACGGAGAAAGGAAGGTGGAGAGTTCTGCCAGGCAATCTGTTACTATGATGCTTCGGACACTTTGTACCTTAGTAGTTTTACTTTGAGCGACCAGATACGCATATTTAAGTTCACGTGAGATCCATATAATTTAAAATTGTGTATCAAATATCTTGCACCTTCTTGCACGTTTAAATACGGTGAAGTTATCTCATTTTGAATTTAAACACATTGTATCAGTAAATAAAAGTGTACATCTTAACAGCAAATATAAGTGCAAAACGATTTCTATTGCGATGCCGACCCGTCCCATATTTCATCTTAATAGAAAATAGTGCAAAAGTACGCATAATCATACGAGTACAAATATGGTTTGCCATCATGTTTAAATAGTTATTCTATGTTTTGAAATACATGTACGGGTCGTACCGATTATAGCCTCTTTAGAGGATGGTGGACCTAAAAAGCACAATTACAAACAATCAAATGATATACATGTAATTGCGATTTGAATGAAGCACATTGTAAAGACAGACTTGTAATAACAGAACACACGAGACTGATCCACTAACTTGTGTTTAAAACGCTTACAACTTAAAATTTCTAAATTTAAATCATTTCCAAAGAAAATTTGACTCCGGTTTTAACAATAATAGTGAATGATCTTAAAATTAATCTCCATTTGTCGAGTTTTCGACTTGCAGGGTCGAAAAGTTGAAAACTCGATAATTAGTTATTTTGTCGTGTTTTTGACTTGTTTGGACTTGTGTCTCGCATCCACAGTTCTATCAGTATTTAATTAGTTGCATTACCACCCGATGAACACTAGCCACGTTATCGGTGCTCTATTAAATATGGTGGCTGGTTTCTACCATAGCGTGTTTTCGTATTGTCAGGGAACACGAAATCTTGACAAGCAGTTAGTTTGCTGTGAATTCATGAAAAGTCGAAAAATATGACAGATTAAAGGCGAAAACACGACAAAGGGTAAAAACAATGCGTATTTTTCGTCGGGCGAAAAGCTGGAAACTCGACAAGTCGACAACACGGCAAATAAAGGGCAAAAATACACGACGTATTAAAACCTGCCAACTCGAAAACTCGACGGAAACATTCGTCGAGTTTTCGCATGGACCACCAATAACGTGGCTAGAGTTCATAGGTGATAAATGCAACTAAATACTAACAGAATAGCGATTGCGGGACACAAGTCCCCTTTGTAAATGTTTACGAAAAAACTCCTTCGTTTTTAGTAGATAGTACAATATCCGAGTGAAATGCACAAGAATAATATACGTCCACCGCGTGCACATGCATATAAGTACACTTTGACTATATGTGATCCGAACGAGACTTTAACTTTTATTCCATTAACACCCAAAACAGTTCTGCGATAAGTTAATCTAATCTGCACTCCGAAATAGTATTGTTTTAATGCATAATCATAATGATGTGGATTATGCCTGCTTATACCGGGTGTTTTGTTGTTGTTGTTTTTTCTGTGAAATAAGAAACTTTTGCCTATCTCGGTTCTTTGCTTGTATTATACAAAAGTTAACATTCGAGTTAAATATGAACTTCGGGATCCTTGCATGACTTGGCTATACATCAACCACTGCCCAGCTTTACTGCATCACTTACACTGTATATATGTATTTGTCTCGGGCATGGAACGAAATTATGACATTTCCCATTCAGATATTTGTTTTATAGTTCAATAATAAGACATTTTGTCTACGAACACATAGGCAGACACTATAGTAGGACAGTGCTTGACAATCCCCTTATAAGTGCTGAAGCTGAGCAGACTAAATGCCTATGTTTTGATGGGTAAGCAACTTTATTTCTGTTTTATTATTCCTTAGAGGGCTGATCCAGAATTAACCATGCTGACTGTTTCTATTACGATTACATGTAAGCAAGAGAATAGTCACTCAATTCGAGATTCAGTCACTGTTTGACCATCCTTGAAAATTTCATTCCATTTGTATAAGACACCCTCAAGATTCATGCAAAAGAAGCGAGCATATAATAGCAAAGGCGGGAAGCGACGACGTTATGCTCAGTGCTCATAGTGTTTGATATCACATGTTGTTCGCTTAATGAATATATAAATTGGTAATGTTCAATATAACATACAATGTCCCGTAACTATACCTAGTTTGACCCGCTTGTCACTATCAACACCCTTGACCGATATGTCGACTTATTGAGTTTTCATGTTTTCGACTTTTCGCCCCTCCAAGATGAAAACACGAAACATAATTATTGTGAAGACAAAGCCAAAACAGCGGAATCAATCAATCTTTAGACAAATTTTCAATTTAGAAATATGTTATGTTTTAAGGCTGTTCGTGGGTTTTCGCTCAATCCCAAAAAGAAGAATAAATAAATTTAAACAAATTTTGATCTGTAAAAACGGTACGGTTCACAACATTTCCTCTAGTGTATACGGACGAAATCCCCAACGTACAAAATCCTCTATGAAAAAAAAGACATATACATAATGTAGGCGGACAAAATCCCTAAAAACACAAATTTGATGATTGGCTATTCAATGTAACTTCTAGACTATCAACAAGGTATTCCTTATAATTGTCGACAAAATTGTCCAATTAAAATCATACTCATAAACATAAATCCATAATGACAGACAGACAGTATCGTTTATTCACTCAATGTAAATGTAATACTACATTAGGATTTTTATGTTATAGCAAAAGCATGTCAAGTGCTTTCAATAGTGATCATCAAATAACTACTCTCAGATTAGCTTCAGATTTTGCTGCAGAATTTCTCATATACTGACCCACTTAAACAACAGTTAATTCAGTGCCAGCTACAGATTTCAGATTTATGTTTTATTATAGTCTCATCTTTGTGTACATAGTGTATCAACGACATTATAGAACGTATAGCCATTCTTACATAAGAGTTATGAAATAATACTCTCAAATAAAATTTAAGATAAACTTATCAGTCATTGAATTTATTGGACTTTCAAATATTTTTCTCACTCTTAACAAATGAACTTGCAGAGATACTGATAAAACTCATATTAATATATCGGTATTCTTTCATGTGTGTTAAATTTAGGTCAAAAGATGGATACCGTGTATTAAAAAAAGAAAGAATTATTACAATTGTTTTGTTTATTTTGCTATTGATGACGATGAAGTGTGTAAATGAAAGCCTAAACAAAAGACGAACACGTGCACTGAGTCATAATTACCGTAATTGGGAGCCTTAATTATTGAGACATTTATAGCAGTTTTGAAAGATCAGACCAGACCGACTTTTATGCCGCCGAAATGGCACCAATTTCAAGCAATCACGACGACTTGTTTGTTTAATAATTATAAGAAGTGCGAAGATGCACCCGACTTAATCCATTTCTTGTCACGGGGGTGTGAAAAATGGACGGACAGGTCTGTTGATTTTTGGTTGGTCGAAATATTTTAATTGTATCCTGATTCACTTTCAAAATTTTGAACTTGTCCAACCCATCGGTACAGCTAGTGGACTCAGTCATACGTCTGAAGAAATTCAACGTTGAAGTATCAAGAAAGTAACCACCCTATTTGGTAAGATCTTTTACTTCTTTTATGACATGTCAATTTTGTAGTTCATCAAAATAAAATTATGAATGTTTGCGATTATAGTTGGCAAACGTTTTGTTTTTCTTTTTGGCTTTTGGTTAGTAGATACGAGAGAAAAAGGTTCAATAATTATCACTACCGCACTGTATCTAAGAACAAAATACATATACATGTAGGTTCGTGATTCTATAATAGGTATAATAGGTGCTATCTATCTATCTATCTATCTATCTATCTATCTATCTATCTATCTATCTATCTATCTATCTATCTATCTATCTATCTATCTATCTATCTATCTATCTATCTATCTATCTATCTATCTATCTATCTATCTATCTATCTATCTATCTATCTATCTATCTATCTATCTATCTATCTATCTATCTATCTATCTATCTATCTTGTTATACTGCCTCACACCTCTCACGAGGGGTATTACTGATTACCGAAAACAACTTTTTACCGGAAACAACCAAAAACAAATGAGATTACCGAAAACAAATGATATTTCTAGCCATGAGTGGATTTCAACGATTTATTAAGTAATTTAGATAGAAGATGATATGTTTGTATTATATGTCTAATTTTGATCATATTTATTATCATTTAAGAGACTTATACGTATTTTTGTCATTGCCTTCAAGTTTTCATTGTAATTTTGAGTTACTTCCCTTTACAAATATGAATACATATATGAATCACTGTCATCGCTTTTAAATCAAGCATAATTTTAAATTGTGAATAATTATGAATTATGAAGTGTTCGTGATTTTTTTCTTTGTTATACTTAAAAAGCTTAGTTGTTTATACTAAATAAGACAGACAAAGGTGTTGAAAAATGGACCAGCAATAATAGAGGCTGAGTCTTTAACAAAACGTGAAGGAATCCCATCTAAACCTGTCGCCTTATTTGGACAAAGATTGTTTAGGTACTTCAGAACCTTACTTTCAGAAACAACTGAAAATGTAAAACTATCAGGCTTTACACCTTTAGAAGAATAAAAATTAAAAACAAAATTCCTACCAAAATTATTAACACAATTAGGTAATTTGCTCACAAGTTTATCTGCAACAGAGGTGTAAAATGAGTTAAATTTTTCTGCCACCATGAGTTTATCAAAACAAATGTTACCATCAATGGTCAGTCCAATATAACTTGAGCACTGATTATTCTTACTTGGTAAACCTAGATCTTTTAGGCTTTTCCATAAAGACTTAGAGTCATTTTTATTGTTTTCTAGAGAAGATTTAAAAAAATTCTTTTTCGCATTCCTAATAACAGTATTTGCCTTGTTTCTTGATGACTTGAAAAGATTAAAATTTTCTTCAGATTTGACATTTTTATAATTATAAAAAAGCCTCATCCCTAGCCTTGATACATTCTAAAACTTCAGAGTCTACCCATTCTTCAGTTCTACGAACAGATTTGAGGGGAGCAATTGTATCTAAAGTGGGTATTGACATAATGTAAGATCCGAAAAGCTTGAATATATACAGAATTATTTATTTTATCAAGATTTATCCTCTTTTAATGAGAATGCATACATAACTATCATATTTCAACGTGTCATATGACCGAGCGTTACAGGGTTCATTCGCTTATTATACAATTTTATACTAAAGATATATATATATATATATACGTTCGAAACAATAGAAAATCAAACTATGTAAAAGTTGTTGCATACACCTCAAACATTTTTATAATTTGCCTCTCAGATGTCGTGAGATTCAAGGACGGGGGCATCAATTAATTTATGAATAAAGTATTATTGTTTGATATAATTAATTTTGACATTGCGTACTCAAAGTGAACGTTCGCAGATTAAAGGGGGCGCACGAGTGTAATTATCAATTGACAGTTTTTAAAGACTGTAAACTGACAATTATGTCGAAGATTATCATCCGGCGCGGTGAAATGTTTCGCTGGCAAAGGCCTCTTATGTATGAACAATTAAATGATTAGTACCTGATCAAATTTTCTATTATATGTTATGAAAATGTTTTTAAACATGTTTCATGCATTCTTCTGATTCACGCATGATATTTATATTTACTAAAACTTCGGTAGTTCGATAAATTTTAGCGTTATTTTTTGTTCAAGTTCCTTGACGGTTTTACGGCTTATCTGCATTTCCAGTTACGCAAATTCCCATTAGTGAATAAAAATAAAAACAGAAACTAGAATTTTAAAAAAAAATCTTTATTTGCATATATCATGACAAGGATGAATAAAAACAAATAACATAATTAACAACGGTATGATACAGAACATACACTATTTTCAGGGAACAGTGGTATGAAAAATTCACTATTAACGTCAGAATTAAATTTTAATAAATAAAAAAGACAAGTAATACTTTTTTCTAATAAAGATCTTTCATTTCAATGATTTTGGGTTTTAATACCGTCTAAGGGAGGTAATCGTTACAACATAAAGTACACACTAAGTTACATCGAACTAATTCGCTTAAAATCTAACGTATCATTCTAAAATTACACATATTCAACAAATACATCAATTTTTATAATTTAGAATAATAAAAAGTGTATTTAACATAAAGACTACTAAAATATGACTTGTTTCCGGTAATCACATTTGTTTTTGGTTGTTTCCGGTAAAAAGTTGTTTTCGGTAATCAGTAATACCGCTCACGAGTATTATGGGCAGGGTGCTTGTCTCAATGCTGTCATGTCCGACTGTTTCCATCATTTTTGTGCCTTAAATATTCATAAAATCTTCATTCATATCAGGCTTATAAGGAAATGACATTGTTATATACAGATCTGGTTTTTGAAAATCTATAAAGGTAATAGTTCACCAATCTTTGCTATTATATTAAAAATAGTATAAAGACAAAACAGTTGAATTGGTGCTCCAATCATAAAAATCGCAATTTGCTTTGATTTTTATCCCTCTACCCTTTTTTGGTTAGAAGGTTTTGAACTTACTATGACCAAATCGAATTTGCTTTTAAATCTGGAAATCTGGAATTGTAACGGGGGTCTTCTCAAAAGGAAAATACGACGCACTGCTTCGAATGTGACCATTTTGTGTTGAAAATTTGAGTTAAACAAAATTGTATTTTGCCTTTTTCAAAAGCGAAAGTATATATGGGTCTTCCAGTTTTCAAATATCGTTGTAATTTTCCAGAAGTATCCCAGAAAGAGGCTGTTAAAAGGTTGTACATGAAGGAGTATACCTATTTTAAATTATAGTTGAAAGAACTTTATCTTCAATGATGTGCAACGTATATATCTAATTGTTTAAAAAGACCACCCAGTTCAATCTAAGGAAATACAAAAACATTCACTTTTTGCAGTTGGAAATACTCTATGACTATTTTCAAGATTTTAATAGAAGCCAGTTTTAAACTGTATTTCCCTGCTACAAGACAAGAAAGCTTGAATTGGTCTTGGTAATGAACCTTTAATAAAAAACATAACGGTTCTTTGGGTAGGCCCATTAGTGGGTGAAATTTAAAGACTTTATGTGGTGTGACTGTAATTTTACAGTGTACATAGATAGTTGTTTTTCCCAGAACAAATGATAAAGGGGCCACAGTATGTGAATTGTTTCCTATATAAAGATGTATTATTGTTTTGAATAAATACTGTAGGCCTACTGCCGCCAGATATGTTGAAATACAGTAGGGAAAAGGACGTGTTTTTATGAAACAATAGTTTAGAGCAGCATTCTCACGCAATACCATTTCTTTAGTTCCTGGTGTTATAATTTTGCTCATTGAAAGCCGTATCGGCGTATCTTTGATGCTTTGTATCGATACTTTTCTTGTCATGAAGTTGTAATGATCTTCTAACGTGTAATCACTAAACTATTCAACCCTCATGTAAGATGTTAGGGGCGAGCCCCGCTACAAACATCACGTGGCTTATTGTGGGAGGATGGGAGTTTAATTCTTCGGTCCTTGGTATGAACGCTGGTAAGGTAAACTGTCTACCTATACAATACTGATATGCTTTTGAAAGCCTAATAAAAAGATCTACTGGGTCTAAAATAATTGCAAAAGTTCTGACAACGACAACTATTTCTCTCGATATTAGTCTTAAAGGGACATACCCTATAACTGATGTCAAACTAAATAACCTCCAAAACATAAATAATAGAATCTTTGGAAGTATTATAACTTAACTCAAAAGTTTCAGCTATGCATTCCCAGTCATTATGGATAAAATCAGCGGTTTAAAATATACCGCAGTACCTTTAACCATTCAATAATCTATGTAGAGTTGTTGTTGTACAATTAATGGGTGGATGCGATTTATTACAGAAAGACTCTATATTGATTAATTGTGGTTAAATGAGGCATATTTCGCATAGATTGTTGAAATTGTATTTATTTATCATTTTACGTTCATTGAACACATAATCTATGTTTCGAGAATATAATCTGCTAGATGTAGGGAGTGCCCCTTTAAACTAAATGACTAAGGCGTATGTCTTACCATAATAGCTTTGGCGTGCTTTCAAGATTTTCAGAGGCTTTACAAACTAAAAAGAATCACTTTTATTTGCTTATGTTCTCAAATCGTAGTTTTTGAAACGAGTATTTAGGATATCACAAAGACCGTCGGCATTCCCGTTTTCAGAAAAATCTACAAAAAACGTGTAAAAAGATGCAAAGGTTTGGTGATAGCACTTCCAATTTCGGGTAAATCCATGTTAAGTCTCCTGTTTTTGGCGATACCAAAAAGTCACGTGGATTGGCATTCCTAACATATATACCGTCCTAGCGATTCAAAAGCATCTAATGTGCATTTAAACAGTGTGAAATAATCCGTTAAGTTAACCTTAAATTCCTTCAAACGTGGTTGCTAAAAATGGAATCGTGATCGAAATTTCTGAGTAATTTTTGGCAAGACGTTTTAAATGTCCGAGACTTTGCCTGCGTTTGCCTATGGGATTCGCCATTTACTATCTACGAAAGTTGAGTCCCCTAAACTATGGTGGTTGATTTCTGCCAGACACTTGTTCGTGTTTTCGCCTAAGATAACACATGTTTTTCGACTCTACGAGTGTTCGCCCTGATAACACAGAAATCGTTCCAGCAGTTTTTTTGACCTTACGTGTCTTCGCCTCGAAATCAGTTGTAAGTTATAGCTACGCACTTAAAGTATTAGAAATATTAAGCAATGTACCGAAGACCCTAAGATGTGTTATTTTCATTAGCTTTATCCTTTTACTGATTTACATACAAAGCTTAAAATTTATCGTCACAGTAGAAAAAAGATATGTGAAATTCTAAAGTCATCCCCGTTCTGAAAGTTTAGGCAAACCTGATGGGACACACTGGGGGGAAACCAGCAAATCCGGTACCGCTAGTGCGAATGCAGGCGTCCGGGAACGGATATCCAAGCCGAAATTTATCACGAAAGCTTAAATTTTAATTTTTCCTTACGTTTGCGGCTGCTGCATTGAAAAAAGCGGAACGTGACACAGTGTTTGGGCAATACGTCCACAAGCACAGGATGTTTCAGAAATTAATGAGCTATGGCAATAATTTTTTCTCCTGCGAAAAATTATGTTAGAAATGCTGTTGATGTGTAGCGTAGATAAGTCTCCATTTTCTCCAATGGTATCTGGCACTACTGTTTTCTATATACTAGCCGTTTTAATTTTACTCATTGTGACTTACTTACACATGTATATTTTTAACAATAGCGTAATACTCTCCAGCATCGTTTTCAAATCAGTATTTTAGTACATTGGAACTAACTCTCATTTAGGAACTTTGGTAATTGCTGCCATATTGGATGACAATTTATGTCGGCTGTGAGTTTCTACATACATTACTGTTGGTTAATTGCCGGAAAGAAGTTGAAATGGATTAGTTCACTTATTCAATATCTCCACCAGAATATAAATTGACAGCTAACTCATTTTTCAAAAAAAAAAAATGAGTTAGTTCCCTTTTTGCATCATACCATACATATCATATATTATTATTTTTTTCAAAGTAAATCATTTCTTTACGTAAGAGAAATTTTGTGTCGACGGAATTAGTGAACGAACGTTGGCCTTTAGCCTTTTATGTATTACTCACTCTATAGATGTAAATGAATACACGGTTCTTTATGCTAACTCTGTTCCAACTCTCATCAATTCATACAAAAACAGATCTTCTATATCTGAAGTAAACAAAGCGCTACGTGAAACGACGACTACCTGCGCATCCCGATCCGACACCTTCAAAATCTCCCCGTAACTTAATTTCGATCAGATTAGCATCATACCGTGCATAAACCACTAGATAAAATGTGAAATTATCTATAATAATCACACGATAATTTCTAAGTCAACGACATTTCTAACATAATTTTTCTCAGGATAATTGTCATAGCTCATTAAAGGGGCATTCCCTACATCTAGCAGATTATATTCTCGAAACATAGATTGTGCGCTTTCAGTGAACGTAAAATGATAAATGAATACAATTTCAAGAAAGAACCTATGGCGAAAAATGCTTCCTTTTACCACAATTAATCAATAAAGAGGCTTTCTGTCATAAATCGCATCCACCCATTAATTGTACAACAACAACTCTATAGATTATTGAATGGTTTACGGTACTGAAGTATATTTTATCGATTACTGGGAATTTTAGGTTAAGTTATAATACCGCTGTAGATTATATTATTAATGTTTTAGAGGTTATTTAGTTTGACATCAGTTATACGGTATTACCCTTTGAATTTTGAATATTTTTCTCTATTTTTCTGTGAAACTTTATGAGCATATGGACGAGTATCACATTTCGCCTTTTTCAATCTGGGTCCTAATACAATAGGATCCAGTTTCAATGCAGCAGCCGGAAACGTTAGGAAAATCAAAAGTTAAGCTCCTCTATCTAAATTGGAGCTAGCACACCCGCACATCGCGCACCCATTCGCATCAGCTGTGTAAAAAACCTTGAATTGTCAGACAGTGGAAAACTGTTTCGTCTATCCAGTTTTGATGAACCGAGTAGCATTATGAGCAAATGAGAATGGTTTACAGTATATACAGTATACTACTTTTGCAGAGTTTATGTCATTTTATGTAGTCAGTGATTTTGCAAATGAATTTATGGTAGTTTGAAGGAATTGTTATGTGTACTTGTACAATGCAATTCGTTTTTCGGATCTCTTTACTTTTTTAGTCACCGATAAGTTTGCTATATTTTTCTCCAGCAAAGACTTGATAAGATTGTGTGTCAAGACCTGCTTTGAAATTCTTAGAGAAAGACAACTTTTACTGAAACGTAAATAATGTTGCGTATTTGACTGTAGAGTGTTAATTGCACTGGAATTTTCTTAGTTTTTTTTCTTTCGACTCTCATGAGTATTTGGTGTCAGAGCTAGATATATAATTAGCAAAATAAGATAGAGTTTTATACACATTTTTACCCAGAATAAATTGTGGTGTTGAAGATAACCTTGTATAAATTTAATAATGTACAATGTAATCAAAATATTCTCCAGATGTCTGCCATGTTTTAAAGAGATTTTATGTGTCAGTCTCTTGTAACTCCATTACAGAGTGACCATGTAATTTTGAATTGCTTTTAGAAATTTGTATTTCCTTCGATGAGAAGAATAAATTAAACTTACTTAACTATGTCCATTTTTTTCAAGTAAAAATCCAGCTGAAATAGGTGTGTGTACCAAAGGGTAGAGGAAATAAAAGCTACCAGTACCAAATAATACCTTTCCAAATATTACTTTTCTTATTTTGACT
This sequence comes from Saxidomus purpurata, assembly GCA_022818135.1. Lineage (NCBI taxonomy): Eukaryota > Metazoa > Mollusca > Bivalvia > Venerida > Veneridae > Saxidomus > Saxidomus purpurata. Next base: position 48,397 of record JAFMSR010000529.1, read on the forward strand.
GGGAGAGAAAAAAAACAACTGCATGCAGGAGTTGCTTCCTTATCAATGCCAAAATCTCTACCAACAACCAGGACACAATCAACTATCATTTTATCAGTCTATTTCTAAAGCACCAACTTCAAATACTAATGCGGCATTATCATTAATTTAACACATTTAAATGCACAGCGACCAAAAATTGCTTTTGTAAAACTGTCACCAAAATACACTGCGCATGTCACTTAAATGCAAAATCCGCAAACAGGACACTTGGCCTTCTAACGCAAGGTACTCGGCGGTATGCCTGCATGTAGATGTATTTTCACGTTAATTTGACACAATGACGTGGTTAGTCAAATCATATGGTGCAGCCGTATGGGACGCACAAACCTTTAGTTGTATTGACAATGTAAAGAACAGAGCAATATGTTTGTTTTTAGGGGAGTCAAAATTTGCTCCATCTGCTGCTGTTTTAGGCGAGATGGGATGGCGACCGACACCAGTGAGACAGATGATTGTACACTCAAATTACTGGTACAGAGTTTGTAATATGCGTACATCAAGCGTGAATCGTAGACTTTCTAACTATTGTGGTTATAAATGTACTAATTGGTGCTTCAGAGTCTGCAAACTATTTAGAGATATTCATTTTGATGAGTTATGTCAACAAATACTATCCGTGTCAAAGAAGAGTATCACTGATAAAGTCTCTGAATCTTGTATGAATTTATTTGTTGATATAAGTGGATGCATGATATAAATGCTGAATTTAGCACGAGTAAAAGAGGCAGGAACAAGTTGCGTACATATACAAACTTTTAAAAACAATTTTGAGACAGAACGTTATTGTAACTTGTTAAAATATCCTGTCATGTTTACATAGGTCAGCTTTGGCAAAATTTCGAATAGGTGTTGCTTAAATACGTATTCAAGCTGGCAGATATGAAAGGCTATGAAATTTTGTCAAAATAAAAGTGAAAGTGAGAAACGTATTGTTATGGAATGTCCGTTATATGATCTACGTAACGAGCGTTTAAACTAAACATCTACATGTAAACTTTTATCATTACTCTGGTTCCAAACAGTTGTTCGATTTACAGGCAAAACCTGTTTTCTTATATTTAGAAGAAGTGACTTTGTATCTAAGTAGGTTAGGTATTTTGTGTTAGCATTTATGTGAAGTTGTATGTCTATATGTTGTGTAGGCATGTAATGATTGGAATTTTATAAATAAACATGTTAAAAGTATATAAGGTCTTATGCATGTATGTACTTCAAGCATATTACATGATTTCCTTGTTAATCAGGTCATTTCTTATCTAACATGAGCTGATAGAAGTTTTAGCTAAAGTTTAAGTAGAGACATTTGCCTATATATTCACACTCAGTATTTTAAACTGTGAATGGTTTTAAGTACATTTTTACAGACTGGAATGCATTCTCCTAGTCCTGAAACATAATTGTGATAAACAATGGATACCAGTTTTATCATTTCTTAATATCAGGTCAACGATTTTACATTGTACTTTATATACCCGAAACGAAGTTTAGGTGGGTATGTAGGAGTCACCTGGTGGTCGGTCGGTTGCTCCGTCTGTACGTTGCATTTTCCTTGTCCGGAATATTACATGATAAAA
>JAFMSR010000530.1:0-49901 GCA_022818135.1 Saxidomus purpurata
CTTGTTGACGACTGAGTCTGCACCAGAACTCCTTTTCGCAAAATTATTGTAGACGCTGCCTCGAGTGGTTTATAATTAGTCCAAAACCCGAATAGATGAAAGACATTGTTCTTGTTTCAATTTGAATAGGCAATGTATGTAGGCTCCTTTAAAATGAGTTGCTATGACTATATTCAAGGTGTTTAATCGAAATTATAATGTGTTTTCGGAGATTTCCACTGAATAGTTCTACTTAAACTTCTGTAAGCATTATGTACAGCGTCTGATTTCTTGGCCAAGTCTAATCGCTTCTAAATTTTCCGACAATTTGCATGGATGATCTGTGGTCTTCCCTTTTCCAGAGCTATCTCTTGGCCGTTTTCTTAAATTTCAAGAGTTAAAATCTTAAAGCTTCATTTTTCTTTGATATCTATTCAGACACATGAGTTTTACAAAACATTTATAACGCATATGGTAAATTGTTTCAGACAGGGTGTAACAAGTGATGCTCTGCAACATGTAGATTTCTTAGTTCGATCGCTTTGTCGGTTGCCATCTATCAACGGTCATCCTCTGCAGAGAAATAGTCCTTATCTTTTGTTACTGATTCAGAAGTGATATGTTTCAACTTCTCGTTGGTTCTTGCTTTTGTTACTGATTCAGAAGTGATATGTTTCAATTTCTCTTTGGTTCTTGCTTTTCTAATAACAACTACACAGCATCCGTAATAATATATGTAGATTTACTTTACCATTAAGTCTTCTCATTCTGGCAGTCAGTAGTGTTCGCGATTCGTACAAATCGTCCATTTAAAGGTTGTTTATACGCGTACCTGAATGAACTTGGTAACGGTGAGCTTCCTATAAAACAAAAACTATAAACATCCGTGGTCATCTTAGGATATATTTTTGAAAAAGTAAGAAAACATGAAAAAGAAGTGCGTGATTTATAAAGTTTACCCCTTGTGCTGTTTTCCACGAAAACCTACAGGATTTGACAAGATGCATGTTTAAGCATGAACAGGCTGATACAGTTTTATAGTACTTTTTTCGTTTCTATATAAATTGTTCATTTACATGGCCTGTATAAATTTTAGACGTAAAGCTTACCCCAATGTCGGAAACTGCCGGTGGAGACAGGCTTGTTCTGGGTTGACTGGCAGGCTGATATTTTGTAAGCTTTAAAATGTTCAAGTATTCAAACTTTAAGACAGTTTACAATTTAATCGTTGCGTGGAGGCTGATGACTCATTTGAGTTATTTGTTATTTTCAGCGTTGAATGTACACTATTTATTTAGATGTATGGAAACAAGGAAACATTTTTTTTTAAACACGGACACATCTGATTGGATGGTTAAATTGCAGTCCTCATCGCATTTATGAGCTCTGAGTTGAATGGCCTTGATATATTCTAAGAGAGCACTTAAATAACTATGAAATGAATGTTATTTTTGTCGATTCGGCACTAAACTCCTGGTTAAAGTTCAATTTTGTTGTACAAAGCATAGAAGAAGTCAAGTATCTGCCAGCAGCCGGAAACTGAACAAATAAATTAAAAATATTTTTCCTTGTTGGCTTGGTTCCATAAATACACAATGTATATTAGACCTCTTACACAATTATAGTATCTTAAATCTGAGCTTTGAAACGGATGAACACTGTGTATCTCGTTTATATTCTTTGAAAACAAAAGCTTTCGAAATTCAATTAATTGAAATTTAGTTTCATCAAAATTGTTAAAATTGTTAATTGTACTTTTCTTCGAATTTAACTGCAAGTAGAACCAAATTTAAAGTAAATTTGTACTTCAAACGTGTAATACCGTTTCATACGTGTATTTAGATATTTATAGCGTTGAAAATGGTGTTGAAACAGAGATTACTTACAACCTTTACGGATTTCAAAAGTAAAAAGAATCTTTGTATGTGGATTACTGGATTCATCTTGTTGGTCATTGTTCTACCATATGTTGTATTAGTAAACCATTCAAACAACAAGAAGATTAATGCTTTATATGAGGACTTGCAGACTCTCAAAAATTGGATGTCCGCAGAAAATTTGAAATCCATCTTAAAAAGTGACGTTGGACTAGCATATGCAGTAAGTGGTAATGACATTTTTCTTGCAAAAAATATTGTATAAACGTATCATTGATTCTTGTGTTAGGCATTTTCCTTTTTGTTTGGTTTCTTAGGTACATGTAGTTATGTTTCATCTGTCAGGTCAAAATGTGTAAGACGTCGTAACGATTTAGAAAAGGTAATTTAACTAAATACATGTACTTTTAATTAATGTGTTTTGACAGAAAAATGTATCATTGAATGGTATGTACTATATATCTTATCAAGGGCGCTCAAGGGGTTTTCAGCACCAAACGCAGAAAGAAGAGAGATGTTGGTAAAGGGAAAGAACAGGAACACGGACCTAAATCACCAACTTACACTTCAGGTAAAATAAATTAGAACTTGTTTGGTACCCCGTAGACATAATCTACCACAATGTCTAAGCCGAAAATGTCTGAGTTGTGCTTTTCGAAATCTAATATTTGAATTTTTCAACCACTTAAGTTCTATGTTGGTATTTTTCATCAATACATACTGGTATGCATTTACACTGCCCGATGATGGGATCTTTTGACGGTGGGGTCAGTATAAAACCATCGGAGAATACGAGTAGAAATCCGAATACTGCATTTTTATGATGTATTTGAAATGTCTGTAAAACTAACATGTATTATTTGACTTGGTTATCATTATTTGTATGATAATGTGGATAGTCTTTACCGTGAACATGAAATGTTGGTTATTTTAGGTGGTATTTTTGTAAACTTTTTTTTCAGAATGTATGCATATACATGTACATGTACTTAATTATATGGTACATGTAAATCCTCAATGATATAAAAACAAAAGAAGAAATATATCACGAAAAGTTCGGAGAGTTATCGGAACAGTCACACTATTCCATCAATGATATGTTCATAAATATAAGTTTCATGATTATTTTTAATTATCTCATATAGACTAGTGGATTTGCTGATAGACGTAAGATAAAACTACTCTAAGACAATGTTCACCATTGCCTTTCTTTCGGATAGATGTCGCTTCTTTACAAATATTTGTTGTCAGAAAGTGTTTCTTTTGTTTTGCAATATCATTGAAAAGAAAATGTTGCTCTATATTTCTAATACGTCTTCGATTTAAAAAGTAAATTTATGAATGTTTTTGGTACAAATAAAGGTCATTTCCGCTGGTAAAACATCTTTCTTGCTAAATTAAGAGCTACTTATCGATGTGGTCCTGGGCTTTTAAGTCCGAATATATGATGCAAATCGACAAGTACTTTGTATGCTTTGCATAACTTTTAGTTTTACCCCCTAAAGGAGGCGCTGTATATATCAGATGGGGAAGAACCACGTGCCCAGAAAACGACACAGAACTAGTATATGATGGTATTGATTTTTTCATTTTTTGTATGATTTCATCGCATTAAAAATGCTGTAAATGAAGAAAATGATTGATATAATAATTATAGTCTCTGTAAGCACAACGTAAATGATCAGTAGATAGTCAGACTCCATGAAATAAGGACTGTGACAGTCCCAGAGCCTTAAAGAACATTTATATGATATTACATATCGGAAGCAATTTGGCAAGGATAAAGTATTATTCCTGCCTGTATCGATTTCATTTCCTGAGGAAAAGTCTAATGGCTAGTAAAGTGTCCTTACAATACATGCATTGTAAACTTTGTTTGTCATATCTCTCCTTTCTACAGGTACTGCAATCGAGATGTATAATAGTTGTTAGTTTAATATTTGTTTTAATGACGCTCGTCTTCAAATTTGAATCTTGTGCAAGGAAAAATATGAAACAGAAAAATAATATTAAATATCTTATTTCTCCAATAAAGGTATTGCTGGTGGTTCCTGGCACAATTATCATGGCTCCGCTACCAATTTTCAATGTTTGCCTAACAAACCTGACTGGGGTCGTTTCACAGGGAGTGCTGGGAATGCCTGCATGTATGGTGTAGAATATCAAGAGGCTATGGATAGCTTTATGGACATGTCAAATGTACAAAGCAGTTTGACCGATCACAATGCACCATGTGCTGTGTGCCGAAGCAGTATAAGGACAAGTCTTCTCATGATTCCTGCAAAGAACGTTTGCTTCGGGGACTGGCATCTGGAATATAATGGATACCTTATGGCTGGACACCACAGTTCCAATGCTGGTACCCAGTACATCTGTGTTGACGAATCACCGGAAGCGGATCCAGCCGGGTACCGAGACGAAGATGGAGCATTTCTGTACAGAGTAACAGTGCAGTGTGGGTCATTACCGTGTCCGAGATATGTACAGAACAGAGAATTAGTTTGTGTTGTCTGTACCAAATAGACATGTTACATTGTTTCTCTGAAGAATATTACTTACATAATTATATAGTTAGATCGTAATAACTAAATTACAGTCCAACCTCTCTGAACAACATCTCCGAAGAGCAAAAACCTTTCTTCACTGACAGATCTTTTATTATAGATATAAAATCAAATTAACAACAACAATAATAATAAAAATAAAAATATTTATAGAAGTCAAATATATTAAGTAAATGTACAAGACATTAGACTTATTTTCAATGTTGCCTTCTGAAAAGAAAAAATAACATTTCACAACAAATGAGAATGAATGGACGAATGAATAAATAGAGAAAAAAGGAATGCAGAATGAATTAATAAAAATTTTCTAAAGCAATATTAACTGTAGCAAACGTTTCCAACAAACACAATCACCTACATGCATGTAAATAAAAACTTTGAAATGCTGCTTGTTTGTAGAGGACCACGTATAACTCAAGTTGATAGTTATGTCTCAATACTTGCACAATCGGCATGCTGATTAAGCATTTCAATAATAATATTGTCTTCTAACACAAATTTTCTTTGTAATACATAATGGCTATGCCGAATAAGTCTTTACACTAAAATGACAACATATGCGAGATTTACCTACCCATGTTTAAGAATAGTTCCTATTTGAAGTCATTCATTTTTGCATAAACATATTATTTAAAAAATCTTTTGTAATCTGTTATCACGAATATGGACGATGGTATTATTGTGATCAGTTTATGCCGACCACATATATGTGATTATGAGGTAATTGATTTAAAGTCAAGATCCTATGTCATTGTTTCTTGATTCTTTCATAATATTATTACAATTCAATACAAGTACACTCTGTCATTATGTAAAGAAACGTCTTGCATCAGTATGGACAATAAAACGTTACAAAAAACAAAAACTTTGTGTTTTATCACTGCTTTGTTTTGTACCATTCATCTTACAGACTCATACAAATGTTATAATTTCAAACAAGTCATAAGTTTCAAAAGCTTTTCTTCTTCTTCTGAATAAAAAATTTAAAAAATTTTTTTTTTATAAAACCTCCGTTAAAAAAAAACTTTTTTTTTTTTTTTTTTTTTTTTTTTTTTTTTAATGATAAAACTTCTTTAGTTAGGTGTGAAAAGCTGCTGTCAAGGTATTGTAGTCAGGCCCGCAGCAAATATTTCTCACAATCATTCTTAAGAGGACTTTAATGTTACGTGGATTTGTTTTTCTTAAAATATTTAAATAATTGACATTTTTCCAAAAGTTATCTTTTATAGAACAAAATTCAAAATAAAGAATCGTACTGTTTTCATACCCACTTCTAGGATGAATATCAATCTAGCAGGTTTTATTTCGAAGTTGAAACAAAAAGGTCAAACCTTGTTGTTCGTTTCTGGAATAGGCTTTTTAATCCTTGTCGTGGTTTTTGTTGCGTCTGTTAGCAAAGAAAGTGATAGAAGGTACAGCGAACTTCTGGAAACGATGAAAGAAGGGTTGGATATAGCATTGAAAAGTCAGGTAAGGAGTTTTAGAAAAAACTGTTTATTTGCTGTTTATAACAAACAAACAGATTATCTTAAGCAACGAATGACCAGAGAAAACTTCTCCACTTAATGTTAGGGTTTGATCTCAAATAGTAAAAATTCAGTTATCGATATATATTGTATTTTGCCCAAGTTAGGTAAATGACGTTTTACGTGTAAATCGGCCCATTTCCGACAAAAACTGCTATAAATATACGAAATATGTGCGGTGCACGGTTATATTTGTAATGATGCTGCATTGATCCGCATTCAAAGACAATTTGCAATTTTTTAAGTTCTTTGAAAACAACGACGGTGTAAATCCAACGAAGCACAAGCCTTTTCAGTATAGAGCTAAAAAATCGATAAGCATGACAAAGAACAAAGACAATATTTACTTTTTATATTATTAAGTAATATTTAACTATTTAATTATTAGGAAATAAAAGAGTCGCAATAACCCCTGTTAGAGGATCGATTTGAATGAATAATATATGCTTGTTTTGTAGAAACTCTTTAATTCAAAACTGAGAAAGAAGAGAGAGACAGTTGAGAGAAACGCGGAATCTGGAAATCAATTTAAAAAAGGTATGTACAAAACTCTTTATATGGCACTGACTTTAAAGAGCGACCAATTTCACTTGCTATAGTACTGTTGTAGTTTGTTGTATTTAGTTTTGTACTCCCTACACAACTCACTTCCATTGTTCTTACTTGCTTACTTAATAATATTTTACCATCTAAGCAACCAAATGAGAATGATCATACTAACGAACTATATAATGAAGTATCAAATTAAGAAAGAAGGAAAATACTCACAATTCTTTGGCTGTTGTAAATGGTTGTTGTCATTGATAACTTAATACACGAATAAGCATTCGTTTAATAAATGCCCATTTTTAATTCAAATCCATTGTTTTTGTTTTCCTTCATTCTAAAATAATTCGACATAGTATTTGACCTACCATGAACACGATAAAAAATTCTTATTATTAAGTTGTAATCACATAAAGGTTATTTTGAACTCGTTTCTCAGTCACAGGCAGGTCACTGTGGGCGGCGGTTTCTCCTTTTGGCGATTTATGTGATTTTGAAAAAAGACATCAATTTTGTTTTACATCAATATGATTATGTTATTAGTAAAATTGTTATTGATGGCATTTTAAACAAATGCCCATTTTTAATTCAAATCCATTGTTATCGTTTTCCTTCATCTTAAACAAGTCCGACATAGCCTGTGACCCAACCTGTCCCGAATAACAAAAACTCGCCAAGTAGCTATTTAGCTGTGTTTTCGTAATTTGTTGTGTTTTCGACTGTTCGCCCCGCAAAGTCGAAAGGCGAAAACATGAAAACACGACAATAAAGCTACTTGGCGGTTTTCGACTTTTCGCCCCGTTTTTAAACCCGCCTAATCGAAATCTCTACGAAAAAAATACGTCTTGTTTTCGTGTTTTCGCCTTTAATCTGTCGTGTTTTCTAATTTTCGTCATTTAACCTGTCGTGTTTTCTACTTTCTCTTGCTACTTTCCATTACAGGAGGTGCCGTATACATCAGATGGGGAAGAACTTCATGTCCAGACAACAGCACGAAATTAGTATACAGTGGTAAAAAGATAATCCAAATATTGTCGTTACTGTGAACTCTGTTTTCTGCTTATAAATGCATTGAAGGACTATAATTAATCGACCAAATTTGACAAAGTAGGATGTATACATTATTCTATCCCTGGTATTGGTAACAGCGAACTCATACTAGAATGAAATGCACACATGTATTTGTAATAGTAGACAGGAAAGAGGTAGAACTTTATCACATTGAAATTATAATATCCGACAATTTGTGTCTTTTGTGAAAAATGAAAGGACCAACCAGTGTTTCATTTACTAGTAAACTAAGACACCATTGCAATATGTGGAGCCGCATAAGCGCAGTGATAGCGCAACTCTGCAAGATTGGAGGGTCCCAGGTTCGATCCCAACCGGTGCCAAGTAGTGGTAGTCTCTTTAATGTAAGAATTTGTTTCGCAATCGAGAAAAGATTGAATCGCTTTTTTCTCATTTTAGGAATCGCGGCCGGTGCTTGGTATGGTCACTATGGTGCCGCTACAAATTTACAGTGTCTACCGAGCAAGCCCGTCTGGGGTCGTTATACTAGCGGTGTAGGAAGCGCTTATATTTATGGTATGGAATATCAAGATAACATGGAGGGTATAATGCATATGTCTAACGTACAAAACAAACTACTCAATCACAATGTCCCGTGCGGTGTGTGTCGAAGCAGAACAAGAACAAGTTCTCTGATGATTCCTGCGATGAATATCTGTGTTGAGGGATGGCACCTGGAATATCATGGATATCTCATGGCTGGTTCCTATGGTAGCAAATCTGGTACCCAGTATATCTGCGTTGACGAATCACCAGAAGCAGACAAAGCTGGTTACAAAGTTGATTATGGGGCACTTCTTTACAGAGTAAAAGCTTATTGTGGCTCTCTGCCTTGTCCAGATTACGTACACTTGAGGGAACTGCCATGTGCTATGTGCACAAAATAGTTTAGTCAGTGCTTATCGTCAAGTTTGCTTCAATCATGGACTTTCTACATTTAATTTTTTTAATGGTAAAACTATTGGGGATATAACCGTAACAATCTTTACATTTTCATCCATTTTTCTCAATAACCTTGACATTCTGAATAGAATTACAAAACTGGTGTATGTAAATTTGGAGTGCATTAGATAGTACATGTAAATGGAATCGGTTCATCATTTATTACATCGACCCCAAAAGAAAGCATAGGTATATACCAGAATGTGTGTTCAGGTCTCATCTAACAAAATCCACATCTTGCCACAAAACTTGATAGGTGAGTACCTTATATCAAGAAGAAGGCAATGATTGTTTTGAGGTCATTCAGGTAAGGGTCACTCGTACTAAAAATAGAAAATTGTTTCCGGTCTGTAACTCTTGTAAGGATTAATGTAGTTTTAGAAAAAATGGGTTCCAACGTGGGAAGCTTATATCTAGGCATATGTTGCGATTAGATTGGGTCCACTAAGGTCAAGGTTATGATCACTGTTCCGAAAAATAGAAAAACCGTTTCCGGTCAACAACTTTAGTTAGGAATGATGTAGCATCATAAATAACCTGATGGGTGTCTTGCCTGTATTAAGACGCAATTCGGGACTACATTTTGGGTCACTGGATCACCCGTTTATAAATGATAGGAAAAACGGAAATATCTTGTGTTCAAAATGATGTATTGAGTCACATACAAAAAGTGGTGTGTAGCATTTATCAATTCGTATGTTGGGATTGGTTATGGGGTCAAAAGATCAAAGTTTAGGTAACTGTTACTGAAAATAGAACAAGTTCTGGCTAATAACTTCATTTCACATTAACGTACATTTGAAACGTTGATAGGCAGCCATGGGTGCAAGAAGTATAACTCTTACTTGTAAAATGATCTACCTTTTTATAAAATTACTTTTAATGGCTTTTAATTTTAGACATACACATACAGTTCAATACCGATAAAATAACTGTTGCCTGTACATCTTTACTATCTTCTTTTATTATACTTTATAACTTTAAATTTATTCAAAGGATTTGGTTGATATTTCATAAATTTATACCGGACATATTTATATCTTTCACCCATTTTGACTAAGGCTAATATTGAAAACATGATATCGTGGCATTGTCGCATTTCCTGTTACTGCTTTTATAACCGATTTTTTCTTGAGTTTAACTATGTGCATATATTTTGTGTTATGTGGCTGACACTGTTGCTTACTGTTTTATAACGCCAGACCTGACGATTTTGTTTCAATGCTTTGCTTTGATTAATTGCATAAGTCTAATAAAACAAACGCCAATTTATTCACATGTGTGTGTTTTATTTTATTCTAGTGATGAATTACATCATTGTTAACAGATTCAAACAAAAAGCCTCTTCCTGAGTAGGTTTTTTTAAGATGATGAGGAGGAAAGCAGTCTTTTAACAAAACCTATACAATTTCCTTTCAGACGGTTTATTACCTTACGGTAATAATGCATGTTTAAAGCTGCAAATATATTATTTAATAGATACAATATAGGTACACTATTGCAGTTCTTTACATAGCCGTACGGTAGGTTTCGTCTTCTATGTTAGATCTTGACTTAATTTCCATGTATACTATCCTTGTTACAATTAGATCACCACGAATGAAAGTACTCAGCACATATCTTCTAATGTTTGGATTCACAAATCGAAACTAGAAATTCGTGTGCTATAGTGATTGTTTAAAGACATTTACGGTGTTAATATCCCACAACCTGAATCATTTTCCCTGTAATTGCCTAAAAGCCAGATTGTCCTGCATGTAAGCATTTTCTTATTGAAAAGCTATCGAAACCTAGATCTAGCTGTTTTAAAGTCATTTCTTGTTCCGATTTGATACTATGCAAAACATTTTGTCTAGTTAGTGATAACTTTCTTACGCAAGACAAACATGAAAATGACTAACGCGGGAGGCAGAAGTGTCTACGTTACCTAGCCCAGCAACCATGATGCCAGCTATTTGGTAAAAACAACCGTCACAGATAATTTATGGGTTTCAGTAAAAGAAGACAAAATTATGATTATTTACACATTATGTTATTGTGCACAAGTGATTTTTATATGCGTAATGTAAAATAAGCATGGAACCAAATTATGGACAAAACTACAACGTTCTATGTTAGCAGTATTGATTGACAGACGATGTACATGCTGATTTTTATCCAAGCTTGTCCAAAACGCCAAACCTTGAATGTTTTTTTCTCATGGATCGAGTTTATTATATCCATTACAGGAAATCCAGTAAACAAGGCGACGGACGGTATGTCCAGACAATTACCAAGAGCTTGATTGTCAAAATAAAAAGCTGCATTAATTTATTAATGTTGTAAAAACCCTTCGTACTAAGTCTGAGAATAACACCCCGGTGAATGGTAAAACTTTTTTTCTTTTGAGGCCCCATATGGGTACCCCTGTTTATTGCATATAAGGTTTAAACAAAATTCATCATATAGAAGCATAAATATTATCTTACACTACTAAGATTACACTTTTTAACAGCAAGATAAAGTATAAATTGGTGTAGATTTTTTTAAAGCAATTTCTTAATAACAAAAGTTTTCTTTCACTTCTATTCCCTAGAGTTTGAATGATTTAATAAAATAATGAAACAATACATATACATTGTACAAGAGGTAGTTATCTAATGAAGACAATATTGATTATTTAACTTGCTTATTTTTTAAAAAAAGAACAACAAAGCAAAAAAGTCTAAATGTATGAATGTCAACTAAATATTTTTTATGAAAAAGATACTCTAAAGAGAGTTTGTATTGTTTGAAAAAAAGCATTACAAGATGGAAGAGTAAACAATTCGAAAGGCGAAATACAAGACTTGGTTAGGAAACATAGTCCTTGAAGCATTTATCAATATAAGGGAAAGAACTCTTGCGCAGAAATGTGTTTTTTTTTTCTTGATTAATATTAACATTATGAATGACTTTGCTCCTATCATTTCATATTGACTGATACAACAAAAAAAATAAAAAAGGTGTTAAAAAGGAAACAAGGTCAGTAAGAGACCACTGTAGTTCGAACTTTGTTCACAAAGTGAAAAGGCGTAAAAAAGGCAAGGCAGTGTGAATGGTAAAACTTAACTAGTTCAGGAATTGGTGATGGATCACCTGTGAACACCAGTATATGGTGTATAATGGACATGTATAACATAAAAGCAGTCTAGATATATAATCACAATGCCCCTTTTACTGTTTGCTAACTTTGTATATATGCGTTGACTCAACCGTAAGCGGATCATACCGGGTACCGAGAAGAAGATGGAGCACTCATGTCAGTGTGGATCTCTACTATGTCCGAGACACGTATAGATCAGAGAACTAGCTTGTGTTATCTGTACCAAATTGTAAACATTTTGAATTGCTCCTTTTAAGAATATGACAATTATAGTCAAAATAGAAAATCAAATGAACTACATATATTCTATAGTCCAATAGCATTCTCTCTTAAAAAGCTTTGTTACATCTGTCGTTCAAGGATGCAAAAGCTACTTTAGAGAATGCTGTTTATTATACTATCGACTTAATCAATGCAGTCTTTAGTTTTATGCCTCAAAACTTGCATAAACGTCCTGTTGATAAAACATTTCAGTCCTTAAGTTTTAACACAAAACTACCGAATAGTCTACGTGGCACGTTTAAGAATATAATTGAACACAATTTATATTATTTATCTGTTAAAACATCAATATATATATGAGTATTGAAAGTATACTGGGACTTTAAGAAAACTATTTTCTATTTGAAGACATTTATTTTATTATTATACCCCCCCCCAACAAAAACCCACCATTATTGTAATTTATTATATTATATTATTATTCTTTTAGCCCATTAGTTTTTTACTCTTTTTTATTCACTATGTACAAATGTAAAGAAAACGAGACATCAACCTTCATAACATGTTTGTGTTTTATCACTGTTTTGTTTTGTACCATACATCTTACAGACTCATACAATGTTATCTTTCAAACAAGTCGTAAGTTTCAAAGCCTTTCTTCCTTCTTCCTGAATCGCTTTTCAAAGATTTATGTTTCGATAAGTGCTGGTTAACAAAACTTTTGATTTCAGTTGTAATTGTATGTTCCTCAGTGTCATATAACAGTCAGGTGTCCTGTTGTCCAGGTATTGTGGCCCGCCCCAAAGCAAATATTTCTCACAATCATTCTGAAGAGGACTTTAATGTTATATGGATTTGTTTTTCACAAAATATTTAAGTAATTGACATTTTTTTCCAAAAGATATATTTTATAGAACAAAATTTTAAATAAAGAATCGTATTGTTTAAATACCGACTTCCAAGATGTATGTAAATCTAGCGGGTTTTATTTCGAAGTTGAAACAAAAAGGTCAAACTTTGTTGTCCGTTTCTGGAATAGGCTTTTTGATCTTTGTCGTTGTGTTTGTCTCGTCTGTAAGCAAAGAAAATGATAGAAGGTACAGTGAACTGCTGGAGCACATGGAAACGATGAAAGTAGAAAGAGATGTAACGAATAGAGAGTTGTATACAGCTTTAAAAAGTCAGGTAAGGAGTTTCAAAAATATGTTTATTTTGATTATCTGCTGTTTTTAACAAACGACGACCATTTCCAGAGAAAGTTAGGGTTTGTTCTCAAATAGTGAAGAAATTCAGTTATCGATTTGCACCTGTATCATGCATTTTAACAGACAGGTACATTAGATCAAGGACCTAGAATCAACTACGTTCCTGATTAGATTTATCATTTGAAATTTGGGATATTTGATCGGCGCATTTTCGACAAAAACTGCTATATATTAAGTTACCAAATAATTGGGTGCACGAGTGTATTTATAATTACGACACATCGATGCGCATTGAAAGACAGTTTGCAATGAACTTATAGACAAATGACGGTACAAATGGAACGATAAGCATTACAATGTACAAGGACAATATTTACTTTTTGTATGCCTAAGTAATGTTTAACTTTTCAACTATTAGGAAATAAAACAGTCGCAATTACCCCTGTACGATGATCAATTTGTATGAATACTGTTTGCTTGTTTTGTAGAAATTGTTGAATTCAAAACTGAGAAAGAAGAGAGAGATAGTGGAACGAAACGCGGAATCGGGAAACCAATTTAGAAAATTATTTACAAATTTCCTATACGGCACGGATTTCACCAGCGACCGATTTCACTTGCCGGCTGTTTTACATAAGTTCTGACTAACAAGTATACAACTTATTTGCAATTGTTCTTAAATATAATTAAATCTAAATATCTAATCAACCAAATGTGATTTTTCAAAATAATGAAACATTGATATAACGTTAACTGACAACAGTATTTTGGAAAGGGTGGTGTACATGTTGCATATAATTAATTTCGACATCACTAATATAATAACATACGTGCATTTGACTGGAAAATGATAATTATTTTTTCAATAAGGCACTCTCCCACTTGCTACAATTCACCTATTAGAAATCGTTAAATTAATGGGTTATGTTTCTCGGCAGGACTCAACGAAAGTAACGAACTTGAATTTGCTTTCAGAATAAACTCTTCAAAAATGAAATTATTAAGCTACTTATTTCGTTCGTTGAGGATCAGCGGGATGTCAGTATATACTCAGGCCCGTAGCTACACTAAGGCACACTGTTTTTCTGCCAAGATCATGCAAAAAAAGATATATTTTGAGGCACCATCTTTGCAGCATAGCCGAGCTGAGGCACTATCATTTAATCTAATTTATTTAAACTATCATCATTGTTTGTAATACCAAGAATAATTACACTATAGCACAGTTTTATGTAACTAAAATATACGCGAATTTTTTTAATATCATATATTGTTTCCGAAATCAGTATCTTAAAAGTATCAAAAACATGTTTGAAATGCCGGAAAATGCACGAAATGGCACCCTCGAAAAAAAATATTCATGGGGGGGGGGGGTGGGGGCATGCCCCCGGACCCCCTAGAAAGTGCCTCCCTATTTTTTAACCTCTTGCTACGGCCCTGATACTACATACCAAACAATGATTTGATAGCCAAATACGCCCGGTAACTGTCGTTCTTTGACAGTATTTGGAGATATTTGGATATGATAGAACACGAGAGCGGTTTAAACGATGTTTTCTTTATGCTCTTAACAGGTTTCAATTCTATACATTACAGGAGGTGCCGTATATATTAGATGGGAAAGTTCGTGTCCAGACAACCACACGGAACTAGTATACAGTGGTTAAAAGCTTTTTTTCCCCATCACTTTGTAATGTATTTGTTTACTTTATCAAACGTAAAATGAAGTGAATGAACGGAATTAATCAGCTAAATATGATATAGTAGAATGTGTACATTATGCTTCCCATTGTATTGTAGACCATGACCTGCTACACCAGAACGAGAATCAATTATATCACATTGAAAGAACTGTTGTTTTCGATCAAAGAATCTGTTTTGAAAAATGACAATTACATTTTTTCGTACTCGTACACTAAGACACTATTACAGCTGTATGATGATGGACCGGCGTGGTTTTTTCTCATTTTAGGAATCGCAGGTGGCTTATGGTACGATCACTATGGTGCCGCTACAAATCACCAGTGTCTGCCGAGGAAGCCCGTCTGGGGTCGTTATTCTAGCGGTGAAGGAAGCGCCTATATGTATGGTATGGAATATGAAGAGAACATGGAGTGTATAATGCATATGTCTAACGTGCAAAACAAACTAATCCAACACAATGTCCCGTGTGCTGTGTGTCGAAGTAGTATAAGAACAAGTTCTCTGATGATTCCTGCGATGAATATCTGTGTTGAGGGTTGGCACCTAGAGTATCGTGGATATCTCATGGCCGGCCAATATACTCACAAGTCTGGTACCGAGTATATCTGCGTTGACGAATCACCAGAAGCGGACAAAGCTGGTTACAAAAATGATAATTGGGCACTTCTTTACAGAGTAAAAGCTTATTGTGGCTCTCTGCCTTGTCCAGATTACGTACAATACAGGGAACTTACGTGTGCTATGTGCACAAAATAGTTTCAGATTAGTTCCTTTCGTCAAATTTGCTTTATACATGGACTTTCTACAAATTTTAGTTAATAGTAAAACTTAAATATTGGGGATATAACCGTAACAATCTTTAAATGTTCTCAATAACATTGACATTCTGAATAGAATTACAATACTGGTGTATGTAAATTTGAAGTGCATTAGATAGTTCATGTAAATGAAACTGTTCATCATTTACCCCATCTACCAAAAAAGAAAGCGTAGGTATAATTATACCAGAATGTTTGTTCAGGTCTCACAAACAATTCACATCTTGCTACAACACTTGATAGGTGAGTAGCTTATATCAGGAAGTATTGGTTTTGAGGTAACTCAGGTTAGGGTCACTCGTACTAAAAATAGAAAATTGTTTCCGGTCAGTAACTCTAGTAAGGATTAATGTAGTTTCAGAAAACATATTGGGTTCCAACGTGGGTGGCTTATATTATTACGAAAAATAGAAAAACAGTTTCCGGTCAATAACTTTAGTTAGGATTAATGTAGTATCATAAAACCTGATGGGTGGGTAGCCTATATCAAGATGTAGTTCGGGACTGGATTTGGGGTCACCCGTTTACATTGTATAAGTAATAGGGAAAACGGAAATAACTTGTGTTCAAAATGATGTTTCCATTCACATACAAAAATGTGGTGTGTAGCATATATCAATACGTATGTTCGGATTGGTTATCGGGTCACAAAGGTCAAGGTTTGTCACTGTTACTGAAAATAGAACAAAAAGTTCTGGTTAATAACTTTAGTTAAAGTAAATTTGAAACGTTAATACACAGCCATAGTTACAAGATTGTTAAATGATAATCTAAAAGTATTTAAGGCTTTAAAATTTAAATGTCGACAGTTACATGCAATTCAATACCGAAGATAAATAACTGTAGCCTGTATCCTTTTTACTAACATCTTTAACTATATTTTCTTAACTTTAAATTGATTTAGGGGATTTGGATGACATTTCACAAAATTAAACAGGACATTTTTAAAGAATCATACATTGTACTTATATTTTTGACTTAGGTCAATATTGTAAACATGATTTCAAGGCATCGTCGCGTTTCCTGTTATTGCTTTTAACCGATTGTTTCATTAAATAACTATGTGTTTCATGTATGTGGCTGAGACTGTTGCTTGCTAATTTATAACGCCAGACCGGACGACAAAAGATGTTGTTTCATTGTTTTAATTTGATTAATTTCATAAATCTAATCAATTAAAAAAAGAAGAAAAATTTTCACATGTGTGCTTTTTAAAATTTTATTCTAGTAATGAAATACCTCATAGTATTCAAAAAAAACTCTTCCTGAGTAGGGGTAGCTTTTTAAAATAATAAGGAGAAAATCAGCCGTTCAACAAAACTAGGTACACGTACTTGGCTTTCCTTCTAGACGGTTTATTACCTTACGGTAATAATGCATGTTTAAAGCTGCAAATATAATATTTAATAAATGTACACTATTGCAGTTCTTTAACATAGCCGTAAGGTGGGTTTCGTCTTCTATATGAGATCTTCACTTAGTTTCCATAGATACTACCCTTGTTACCATTAGATCACCACGAATGAAAGTATCGAGCGCATATCTTCTAATGTTTTGATTTACAAATCGAAAAAAGAAACTCATGTTCTATAGTGACTTTTAAAAGACATGTATGGTGTTTATAACCCTGATACTAGTATTCGGCAGAACCTGAATTATTCTCCCCGTAATTGCTGAACAGCCAGAAAATTCTGCATGTTTTTCCTAAAATCACATAAATCGCCAAAAGGAGAAACTGCCGCCCAGAGTGACATGACTGTGACTGAGAAACGAGTTCAAAATAACCTATATCATATATATCATGTCACTCTGGGCGGAAGTTTCTTTTGGCGATTTATATGATTTTAGGAAAAGACATCAATTTTGTTTTACATCAATATTATTATGTTATTAGAAAAATTGTTATTGATGGCATTTTAAACAAATTCCCATCTTAATTCAAATCCATTGTTTTCGTTTTCCTTCATCTTAAACAAGTTCGACATAGCCTGTGACCTACTCTGTCATGGGGCAATACAGAAATGAAATTTCTTGCACACCTAATTACACCAACTCCCCAACCTCTCCTTTTCGTTTTCCAGGTCAGCGTTATTTGTGTGAACATTACAATGTTTTATGAGTGTAAATCTTTCGTTGCCGTGGTCAATTCGATGTACATAATTTACAAACTCAGGACATCTTGCATCAACCTTTCCTGTTCTTAACGTGGATTTTATTATAAGCATCATATACGGTGTGGAAGTGTTTGCCCCCCAACTAATAGTATGTGATTTCAGTTTTTTATGATGTGTTACATTAATTAAGGTTATTAGTAAATTTGGTAACTTATGGCATTTTAAATTAATGCCCATTTTTCATTCAAATCCCTTGTTTTTGTTTTCCATCATCCAAAACGTACGGTGGCTAATTTCTGCCATGTCGTGTTTTCGACATTTCGGGACGACAAGTCGGAAACACGAAAACTCGCCAAATAGCTCTTTTGTTGTGTTTTCGCCAATTGTTTGTCGTGTTTTCGCCTTCGATCTGTCGTGTTTTTGACTGTTCGCCCCGCCAAGCCGAAAGGTGAAAAAATCGAAAACACGACAAAATAGCTAATTGGCGGGTTTTCGACTTTTCGCCCTGAAAGTCGAAGACACGACAAATAAAGGGCGAAAATACTACAAAATATCTTCTTGGTAAAATAAGATAAGAGCTACTTGTCAATGCTTTTATGTCCGAATATATGCTGCAAACCGACAAGTACTCTGTATGCTTTGCATAACTTTGTTTTTTATTCCCTACAGGAGGCGCTGTATATATCAGATGGGGAAGGACCACGTGCCCAGACAACGACACAGAATTAGTATATAACGGTATTACGATATTTTTTCATTTTTGATATGATTTCATCCCCGGGCCATTGAAAATGCAGTAAATAAAGAAAATAATTGATATAATAGTTATACTCTATGTAAGCACGACGTATATGTTAAGTAAATAGTCAGTGAGTAACAGTGCAGTGTTGTCTGTACCAAATAGTAAACATTTTACCTTGTTTCTCTAAAGAATATTATTTACATATAGTTAGATCGTAATAACTAAATTACAGTCCAAGCTCTCTAAACAACACCTCCGAAGAGCAAAAACCTTTCTTCAAAGACAGATGTTTTATCATAGATATAAAATCAAATTAACAACAATAGTAATAAAAATAATAACAATAATTATGTAGAAGTTAAATATATTAAGTAAATGTACAAGACATTAGACTTATTTACAATGTTGCCTTCTGAAAAGCAAAAAACATTTCAACAACAAATGAGAATGAATGGACGAATGAATAAAAAGAGAAAAAACATGATCGCAGAATGAATGAATGAACATGATTTTTTAAAGCAATATTAACTGTAGCAAACGTTTCCAACAAATACAACTTATACACATGTAACTAAAAAAACTTTCAAAGGTTGCTTGTTTGTAGAGTACAATCAACTCAATCAAACCTTAGTTAAACCTTAGATGTCTCAATACTTGCACAATCGTGCTGCTGATAAAGCAATTGAATAATAATATTGTCTTCTTACACAATTTTTCTTGTTAAAACATAATGGTTCTGCCGAATAAGTCTTTAAATTGAAATGACAACATGTGAAAAATTTACCTTCGCCATGTTGAAGAATAGTTTCTACCTGAAGTCATTCATTTTGGCATAAAACTATTATTTACAAAATTCTTTGTCATATGATATCACAAATATGGACGATGGTATTATTGTGACCAGTTTATGCCGACTTCAAATATATGTAATTATGAGGCAATTGTTTTAAATCAAACCCTATGTCATTGTTTGTTGATTCTTTCATAATATTATTGCAATTAAATACTAGTACACTCTGTCATTATGTAAAGAAAACTCTTACATCAGTGTGGACAATAAAATGTTGCAAAAATCATGTAAAATTTGTGTTTTATCACTGTTTTGTTTTGTACCATACATCTTACAGATTCATACAAATGTTATCATTTCAAACAAGTATAAGTTTCAAAATATTTTCTTCCTTCTTCCTGAATACAAATTTTCAAAGATTTTTGTTTCGATAAAGCTGCTGGTTAACAAAACTTTTGTTTTATTTCATTGTAATTGTATGTTCCTCAAAGATGTCATGATAAAACTTCTTTAGTTAGGTGTGAAAAGATGCTGTCCAAATAGTGTAGTCAGGCCCACAGCAAATATTTCTCACAATCATTCTTAAGAGGACTTTAATGTTAAGTGGATTTGTTCTTCAGAAAATATTTAGATAATTGACAATTTTTCAAAAGCTATATTTTACAGAACAAAATATTCAAAATAAGAATCGTATTGTTTTAATACCTTTTAAGACTTACAAGATGTATGTAAATCTAGCGGGTTTTATTTCGAAGTTGAAACAAAAAGGTCAAACTTTGTTGTCCGTTTCTGGAATAGGCTGTTTGATCCTTGTCGTTGTGTTTGTCTCGTCTGTAAGCAAAGAAAATGATAGAAGGTACAGCGAATTTCTGGAGCACATGGAAACGATGAAAGTAGAAAGAGATGTAACGAATAGAAAGTTGGATACAGCTTTGAAAAGTCAGGTAAGGAGCTTCAAAAATATGTTTATTTTGATTATCTGCAGTTTTTAACAAAAAAACAAAAACAGATTATCTTAAGCAATTAATGACCGAAACAAACTTTTCCTCTTTATGTTAAGGTTTGTTCTCAAATAGTCAAGAAATCAGTTGTCGATATATTGTATTTTGACCAAGTGAGGTAAAAGACGTTACACGTGTAAATCGGCCCGTTTAAGTCAAACATTGCTATAAATATACGAAATATGTGCGGTGCACGGTTATATTTGTAATGATGCTGCATTGAGCCGCATTGAAAGACAATTTGCAAATTTCTCAGTACTTTGAGAAAATGCCCATGTAAATCCAACGTAGCACAAGAGGGAAGATGGGAAGATCGCCTTTTCAGTATAGAGCTGAAAAATTCCTAAGCATGGCAATGTGCAAGGACAATATATACTTTTTATATGCTTAAGTAATGTTTAACTATACAATTATTAGGAAATAAAAGAATCGCAATAACCCCTGTAAGATGATCGATTTGAATGAATTATATATGCATGTTTTGTAGAAACTGTTGAATTCAAAACTGAGAAAGAAGAGAGAGACAGTTGAGAGAAACGCGGAATCTGGAAATCAATTTAGAAAAGGTATGTACAAAATCTTTATACGGCACTGACTTAAACGAGCGACCGATTTCAGTTGCTATTGTTGTAGTTTGCTGTATTTAGTTATGTACTTCCTAAACAATTCACGTGCAATTGTTCTTACTTGCTTAACATCTTACCATCTAAGCAACCAAATTAGGATTATCAAACTAACGAACTATATGATGAAGTATCAAATTAAGAAAGAAGGAAAAGACTAACAATTTGTTGGCTGTTGCAAATGGTTGTTGTCAATGATAACATTTAATAAATGCCCATTTTTAATTCAAATACATTGTTTTTCTTTTCCTTCATTCTAAAAATCTTCGACATAGCCTGTGACATACGCTGAACACGATACAAATGTCTTATTATTAAGTTGTCATCACATATAGGTTATTTTGAACTCGTTTCTCAGTCACAGTCATGTCACTCTGGGCGGCGGTTTCTCCTTTTGGCGATTTATGTGATTTTAAGAAAAGACATCAATTTTGTTTTACATCAATATGATTATGTTATTAGAAAAATTGTTATTGATACCATTTTCAACAAATACCCATTTTAATTCAAATATGTTGTGGTTGTTTTCTTTCATCCTAATCAAGTTTGACATACTGTTATCTGTGACCTATCCTGTCCCGAATAATGAAAACTCACCAAGTAGCTATTTTGTTGTGTTTTCGCAATTTGTCGTGTTTTCGCCTTCATTCTGTCGAGTGCTCGACTGTTCGCCGTGCAAAGCCGAAAGGCGAAAACATGAAAACACGACACTATAGCTACTTGGCGATTTTTCGACTTTCCGCCGGAAGTCAAAAACTTGACAAAGAATGGGCGAAAATAGGACGTTTTTAAACCTGCCAAATCGAAAACTCTACGAAAAAATACGTCGTGCTTTCGTGTTTTCGCTTTTAATCTGTCGTGTTTTCTACTTTTCGTCCTTTAACCTGTCGTGTTTTCAATTTTCTCTTGCTACTTTCCATTACAGGAGGTGCCGTATATATCAGATGGGGAAGAACTTCATGTCCAGACAACAGCACGAAATTAGTTTACAGTGGTAAAAAGATTGTCCAATTATATTCGTTACAGTGAACTATTTTTTTTCTTATTCAAATCCTTATAAATGCATTGAAGGACTATAATTAATCGACCAAATTTGACAAAGTAGGATGTATACATTATTCTATCCATGGTATTGGAAACAGCGAAGTCCTGGACTAAAATGAAATACAAACATGTGTTTGTAATAGTAGACTGGAAAAAGGGTCGAACTTTATCACGTTGGAATTATTATTTCCGACAAATGTGTCTTTTGTGAAAAATAAAGGACCAACCAGTGTTTCATTTACTAATAAACTAAGACACCATTGCATTATGTGGAGCCGCCTAAGCGCAGTGATAGCGCGATCCTGCAAGATCGGAGGGTCCCGGGTGCGATACCAACCAGTGCCAAATAGCGGTAGTCTCTATAGGCAAGGCATGTTAATTCCACATTTTCCAATCTCTCTTCGAGTTTGATTCCATCTAGAGTGAGTCTCGAGAGCGTTCAATATAAGTTGTAAGAATTTGTTTCGCAATCGAGAATAGATTGAATCGCTTTTTTCTCATTTTAGGAATCGCGGCCGGTGGTTGGCATGATCACTATGGTGCCGCTACAAATCACCAGTGTCTACCGAGCAAGCCCGTCTGGGGTCGTTATACTAACGGTGTAGGAGCCGCCTATATTTATGGTATGGAATATCAAGATAACATGGAGGATATAATGCACATGTCTAATGTACAAAATAAACTACTCAATCACAATGTCCCGTGTGCTGTGTGCCGAAGTAGAGCAAGAACAAGTTCTCTGATGATTCCTGCGATGAATATCTGTGTTGAGGGTTGGCATCTAGAATATCATGGATATCTCATGGCTGGTTCCCTTGGTAGCAAATCTGGTACCCAGTATATCTGCGTTGACGAATCACCGGAAACGGACAAAGCTGGTTACAAAGATGATAATGGGGCACTTCTTTACAGAGTAAAAGCTCATTGTGGCTCACTGCCTTGTCCAGATTATGTACAATACAGGGAACTTACGTGTGCTATGTGCACTAAATAGCTCCAGATTAGTTCCTTTCATCACGTTTGCTTCATTTATGGACTTTCTATAGTCAACAATGTTTGTTAATGGTAAAACTTGAATATTGGGGATATAACCGTAACAATCTTAACCATACATATTTCTCAATAACATTGAAATTCTGAATAGTATTACAAAATTGATGTATGTAATTTGGAGTGCATTAGATAGACCATATTCATCATTTACTACATTGATCCCAAAAGCATAGTTATATATCAAAATGTGTGTTCAGATCTCATCGAACAAAATCCACATCTTGCCACAAAACTTGATAGGTGAGTACCTTATATCAAGAAGTAGACAAGGACTGGTTTAGGGGTCACTAAGGTAAGGGTCACTCGTAATCTAGAAAATTGTTTCCGGTCTGTAACTCTAGTAAGGATTGATGTAGTTTTAGAAAAAAATGGGTTCCTGCGTGGTTAGCTTATATCGATTAGATTGGGTCCACTAGGTTCAAGGTTATGGTCATTGTAACGAAAAATAGAAAAACCGTTTCCGGTCAACAACTTTAGTTAGGATTGATATAGCATCATAGATAACCTGATGGGTGTATTGTCTGTATCGAGACGCCATTCGGGACTAAATTTGGGGTCACTGGGTCACCCGTTTATAAATGATAGGAAAAACGGAAATATAAAATGTTGTATTGAGTCACATAGTAACAAAAGAGTGGTGTGTAGCATATATCTATTCAAGCATATATCTATTTGAATATTGGGATTGTTATTGGGTCAAAAGGTCAACGTTTAGGTGACTGTTACTGACAATAGAACAAATAGTTCTGGTTAATAACTTTATTTCACATCAACGTGAATTTGAAACGTTAACAGACAGTCGTTGGTGCAAGAAGTATAACTCTTACTTGTAAAATGATCTACCTTTTTTAATGACTTTATATTTTAACTAGATCTATAGACATACACATACAGGTTAATACCGATAAAATTACTGTTGCCTGTACATCTTTACTGTCTTCTTTTATTATATTTTATAACTTTATATTTATTTCTTCAAGGGATTTGCTTGATATTTCATAAAATTATACCGGACATAGTAATATCTTTCACCCATTTTGACTAAGGCTAATATTGAAAACATGATTTCATGGCATTGCCTGTTATTGCTTTTATAACCGATTTTTTCTTAAATTTAACTATGTACATATATTTTGTGTAATGTGGCTGACACTGTTGCTTGCTGTTTTATAACGCCAGACCTGACGACGAAAGATTTTGTTTCAATGTTTTGCTTTCATTAAATGCATAAGTCTAATAAAATAAAAGACAATTCATTCACATGTTTGTGTTTTATATCATTCTAGTGATGAATTACATCATTGTTAACATATTTAATCAAAGAGCCTCTTCCTGAGTAGGGGTAATTTTTAAAATAATAAGAAGAAAAGCAGTCTTTTAACACAACCAGGATACTTGGTTTTCCCTAACGGTAATAAAACATGTTTAATAGATTTTTATTTTATAGATGTACCATATTGCAGTTCTTTAGCAGAGACGTAAGGTAGGTTTCGTCTTCTATATGATTTAGTTTTCATGGATACTGCCCTTGTTACAACTAGATCAGCACGAATGAAAGTATTCAGCACATATCTTCTAATGTTTTGATTCACAAACCGAAACTAGAAATGCATTTGCTATAGTGACTGTTTAAGACATTTACGGTGTTTATATCCCAGAACCTGAATCATTCTCCCCGTAATTGCCGAAAAGCCAGAGAGTCCTGCATGTAAACATTTTCTTATTGAAAAACTATCGAAACTTGGATCTTACTGTTTTAAAGTCATTTCTTGTTCCGATTTGACACTATGCAAAACAAGTGTCTACGTTACCTAGCCCAGCAACCATGATGCCAGCTATTTGGTAAATCAATAAACTGTAACAGATTATAGGTTTTAGTGAAAGGAGATAAACTTATGATCAGTTACACATTATTGTTCACAAAGGACAAAATGTCAAATAAAGCATGAAACCAAATTATGGACAAACTACAACGTTCTGTGTTAGCAGTATTGATTGATAGACGATGTACATGCTGATTTTCCAAAACGCCAAACCTTGAATGTTTTTTCCCATGGATCGAGTTTATTATATCTATTACAGGAAATCCAGTAAACAAGGCGACGGACGGTATGTCCAGACAATTACTCAGAGTTTGATTGTCAAAATAAAAAGCTGCATTAATTTATTAATGTTGCAAAAACCCTTCGTACTAAGTCTGAGAATAAATGGTAAATCTTTTTTCTTTTGAGGCCCCATATGGGTAACCCTGTTTATTGCATATAAGGTTTAAACAAAATTCATCATATAGAAGCATAAATATTATCTTATACTACTTAGATTACACTTTTTAACAGCAAGATAAAGTATAAATTGGTGTAGATTTTTTTTAGCAATTTCTTAATAACAAAAGTTTTCTTCCACTTCTATTCCCTAGAGTTTGAATGATTTAATAAAATAATGAAACAATACATATACATTGTACAAGAGGTAGTTATCTAAAGAAGGCAATATTGATTATTTAACTTGCTTATTTTTAAAAAAAAGAACAACAAAGCAAAACAGTCTAAATGTATAAATGTCAACTAAATATTTTTTCTAAAGAGAGTTTGTATTGTTTGAAAAAAAGCATTTACAAGATGGACGAGTAAACAATTCGAAAGGCGAAATACAAGACTTGGTTAGGAAACATAGTCCTTTAAGCATTTATCAATATAAGGGAAACAACTCTTGCGCAAAAATGTGCTTTTTTTTTCTTGATTAATATTAACATTACGAATGACTTTGCTCCTATCATTTCATATTGACTGATACAACAAAAAAAATAAAAAAGGAGTTAAAAAGGAAACAAGGTCAGTAAGAGACTACTGTAGTTCGAACTTTGTTCACAAAATGAAAAGGCGTCAAAAAAGGCAATGCAGTGTGAATGGTAAAACTTAACTAGTTCAGGAATTGGTGATGGGTCCTGGTATGTGAACACCAGTATATGGTGTATAATGGACATGTATAACATAAAAGCAGTCTAGTTATATAATCACAATGCCCCTATTTACTGTTTGCTAACTTTGTATATATGCGTTGACCAAGTAAGCGGATCATACTGGGTAGCGAGAAGAAGATGGAGCACTCACGTCAGTGTGGATCTCTACTATGTCCGAGACACGTATAGATCAGAGAACTAGCTTGTGTTATCTGTACCAAATTGTGAACATTTTGAATTGTTCCTTTTAAACAATTTAGTCAAAATAGAAAATCAAATGAACTACATATAGTCGATAGTCCAAAGCATTCTCTAAACAGCTTTTGCATCTTTGAACGACAGATGTAACATGCTTTCTGAGATGAGAATGATAATATAACTATATATATAAATGTTTAATGTAATTATATAAAAAAATATAAAAAATAGTGTAATAATATATATATTATATTATTACATTATTTTTTAAAATTTTTTTTACAAAAACTTCTTGAGTCAGGTGTGAAAACCTGCTCTCTCGGTATTGAGGTAGGCCCACAGCAAATATTTCTCACAAAATTTCTCACAATATTTTCCAAAAGATATATTTTATAGAACAAAATGTTCAAAATAAAGAATCGTATTGTTTAAATACCGATTTCCAAGATGTATGTAAATCTAGCGGGTTTTATTTCGAAGTTGAAACAAAAAGGTCAAACCTTGCTGTCCGTTTCTGGAATAGGCTTTTTGATCCTTGTCGTTGTGTTTGTCTCGTCTGTAAGCAAAGAAAATGATAGAATGTACAGTGAACTGCTGGAGCACATGGAAACGATGAAAGTAGAAAGAGATGTAACGAATAGAAGGTTGGATACAGCTTTAAAAAGTCAGGTAAGGAGTTTCAAAAATATGTTTATTTTGATTATCTGCTGTTTTTAACAAACAACGACCATTTCCAGAAAAAGTTAGGGTTTGTTCTCAAATAGTGAAGAAATTCAGTTATCGGTTTGCACCTGTATCGTGCATTTTAAAAGACAGGTACATTAGCTCAGGGACCTAGAATCAACTACGTTCCTGATTAGATTTATCATTTGAAATTTGGGATATTTGATCGGCGCATTTTCGACAAAAACTGCTATATATCAAGTTACCAAATAATTGGGTGCACGAGTGTATTTATAATTACGACGCATTGATGCGCATTGAAAGACAGTTTGCAATGAACTTATAGACAAATGACGGTACAAATGGAACGATAAGCATTTCAATGTACAAGGACAATATTTACTTTATGTATGCCTAAGTAATGTTTAACTTTTCAACTATTAGGAAATAAAACAGTCGCAATTACCCCTGTACGATGATCAATTCGTATGAATACTGTTTGCTTGTTTTGTAGAAACTGTTGAATTCAAAACTGAGAATGAAGAGAGAGATAGTGGAACGAAACGCGGAATCGGGAAATCAATTTAGAAAAGGTACATGTATTTACAAATTTCCTATACGGCACGGATTTCACCAGCGACCGATTTCACTTGACGGCTGTTTTACATAAGTTCTGACTAACAAGTATACAACTTATTTGCAATTGTTCTTAAATATAATTAAATCTAAATATCTAATCAACCAAATGTGATTTTTCAAAATAATGAAACATTAATATAACGTTAACTGACAACAGTATTTTGGAAAGATGGTGTACATGTTGCATATAATTAATTTCGACATTATTAATATAATAACATACGTGCATTTGACTGGAAAATGATAGTTATTATTTCAATAAGGCACTCTCCCACTTGCTACAATTCACCTATTAGAAATCAGTAAATAAATGGATTACGTTTCTCGGCAGGACTCAACGAAAGCAACGAACTTGAATTTGCTTTCAGAATAAACTCTTCAAAAATGAAATTACATTTGTGTATTAAGCTACTTATTTTGTTCGTTGAGGATCAGCGGGATGTCAGTATATACTCAGGCCCGTACACTAAGGCACACTGTTTTTCTGCCAAGATCATGCAAAAAAAGATATATTTTGAGGCACCATCTTTGCAGCATAGCCGAGCTGAGGCACTATCATTTAATCTAATTTATTTAAACTGTCATCTTTGTTTGTAATACCAAGAATAATTACACTATAGCATAGTTTTATGTAACTAAAATATACGCGAATTTTTGTTATGTCATATATTGTTTCCGAAATCAGTATCTTAAAAGTATCAAAAACATGTTTGAAATGCAGGAAAATGCACGAAATGGCACCCTCGAAAAAAATATTCAAGGGGAGGGGGGGGGGGGAGGGGGCATGCCCCCGGACCCCATAGAAAGTGCCTCCCTGTTTCTTAACCTCTTGCTACGGCCATGATACTACATACCCAACAATGATTTGATAGCCAAATACGCCCGGTAACTGTCGTTCTTTGACAGTATTTGGAGATATTTGGATATGATAGAACACGAGAGCGGTTTAAACGATGTTTCTCTATGCTCTTAACAGGTTTCAATTCTATACATTACAGGAGGTGCCGTATATATTAGATGGGGAAGAAGTTCGTGTCCAGACAACCACACGCAACTAGTATACAGTGGTAAAAAGCTTTTTTTCAGTTCACTTTGTAATGTATTTGTTTACTTTATCAAACGTAAAAAGAAGTGACTGAAGGGAATTAATCAGCTAAGTATGATATAGTAGAATGTGTACATTATGCTTCTCATTGTATTGTAGACTATGACCTGCTACACCAGAACGAGAATCAATGATATCACATTGAAATAACTGTTGTTTTCGATCAAAGAATCTGTTGTGAAAAATGAGAATTACATTTTTTCGTACTCGTACACTAAGACACTATTACAGCTGTATGATGATGGACCGGCGTGTTTTTTTCTCATTTTAGGAATCGCAGGTGGCTCATGGTACGATCACTATGGTGCCGCTACAAATCACCAGTGTCTGCCGAGCAAGCCCGTCTGGGGTCGTTATTCTAGCGGTGCAGGAAGCGCCTATATGTATTGTATTGAATATGAAGAGAACATGGAGGGTATAATGCACATGTCTAACGTGCAAAACAAACTACTCCAACACAATGTCCCGTGTGCTGTGTGTCGAAGCAGTATAAGAACAAGTTCTCTGATGATTCCTGCGATGAATATCTGTGTTGAGGGTTGGCACCTAGAGTATCGTGGATATCTCATGGCCGGCCAATATACTCACAAGTCTGGTACCGAGTATATCTGCGTTGACCGGAAGCGGACAAAGCTGGTTACAAAGATGATAATGGGGCACTTCTTTACAGAGTAAAAGCTTATTGTGGCTCTCTGCCTTGTCCAGATTACGTACAATACAGGGAACTTACGTGTGCTATGTGCACAAAATAGTTTCAGATTAGTTCCTTTCGTCAAGTTTGCTTCAGAATCATGGACTTTCTACAAATTTTAGTTAATAGTAAAACTTAAATATTGTGGATATAACCGTAACAATCTTTAAATGTTCTCAATAACATTGACATTCTGAATAGAATTACAATACGGGTGTATGTAAATTTGAAGTGCATTAGATAGTACATTTAAATGAAACTGTTCATCATTTACTCCATCTACCCAAAAAGAAAGCATAGTTATAATTATACCAGAATGTTTGTTCAGGTCTCACACAATTCACATCTTGCTACAACACTTGATAGGTGAGTAGCTTATATCAAGAAGTAGGCAAGGATTGGTTTTGAGGTAACTCAGGTTAGGGTCACTCGTACTAAAAATAGAAAATTGTTTCCGATCAGTAACTCTAGTAAGGATTAATGTAGTTTCAGAAAACATATTGGGTTCCAACGTGGGTGGCTTATATTATTACGAAAAATAGAAAAACAGTTTCCGGTCAATAACTTTAGTTAGGATTAATGTAGTATCATAAAACCTGATGGGTGGGTAGCCTATATCAAGATGTATTTCGGGACTGGACTTTGGGTCACCCGTTTACATTGTATAAGTAATAAGGAAAACGGAAATAACTTGTGTTCAAAATGATGTTTCCATTCACATACAAAAAGATGGTGTGTAGCATATATCAATACGTATGTTCGGATTGGTTATCGGGTCACAAAGGTCAAGGTACTGAAAATAGAACAAAAAGTTCTGATACGTTAATACACAGCCATGGTTGCAAGATTGTTAAATGATAATCTAAAAGTATTTAAGGCTTTAAAATTTAACTGTCGACAGTTACATGCAATTCAATACCGAAGATAAATAACTGTAGCCTGTATACTTTCTAATAACATCTTTTACTATATATTCTTAACTTTAAATTGATTTAGGGGATTTGGTTGATATTTTACAAAATTAAACAGGACATTTTTAAAGAATCATACATTGTACTTATATTTTCGACTTAGGTCAATGTTGTAAACATGATTTCAAGGCATCGTCGCGTTTCCTGTTATTGCATTTAACCGATTGTTTCATTAAATAACTATGTGTTTCATGTATGTGGCTGAGACTGTTGCTTGCTAATTTATAACGCCAGATCGGACGACAAAAGATGTTGTTTCATTGTTTTGATTTGATTAATTTCATAAATCTAATCAATTAAAAATAAAAGAAATTTTTTACATGTGTGTTTTTTTTTATATTTTATTCTTGTAATGAAATATCTCATAGTTGTAAGATTCAAACAAAAAACCTCTTCCTGAGTAGGGGTAGCTTTTTAAAATAATAAGGAGAAAATCAGCCGTTCAACAAAACTAGGTACATGTACTTGGCTTTCCTTCTAGACGGTTTACTACCTAACGGTAATAATGCATGTTTAAAGCTGCAAATATAATATTTAATAAATGTACACTATTGCAGTTCTTTAACATAACCGTAAGGTGGGTTTCGTCTTCTATATGAAATCTTCACTTAGTTTCCATAGATACTACCCTTGTTACCATTAGATCACCACGAATGAAAGTATCGAGCGCATATCTTCTAATGTTTTGATTCATAAATCGAAAAAAGAAACTCGTGTGCTATAGTGACTTTTAAGACATGTATGGTGTTTATAACCCTGATACTAATATTCGGCAGAACCTGAATTATTCTCCCCGTAATTGCCGAATAGCCAGAAAATCCTGCATTTTTTTACTAAAATCACATAAATCGCCAAAAGGAGAAACTGCCGCCCAGAGTGACATGACTGTGACTGAGAAACGAGTTCAAAATAACCTATATCATATATATCATGTCACTCTGGACGGCAGTTTCTTTTGGCGATTTATGTGATTTTAAGAAAAGACATCAATTTTGTTTTACATCAATATTATTATGTTATTAGAAAAATTGTTATTGATGGCATTTTAAACAAATTCCCATCTTAATTCAAATCCATCGTTTTCCTTCATCTTAAACAAGTTCGACATACAGGTGAGTGTAGCGTACCAGGGACCCATACAGTGATTTTAGTTCAAAATAGCCTAGTTACTATATATCAATAAGAAGGTAAACAACACAGTTCGCAAATAGACCCAGTTTCAGCTTCAATTACTTCAAACAGAATAGTGGATATTTATCAAAACCTATTGCATATATAGCCTACGTAATTATATTTTCCGTAAACGTTTACTTCAAGATCCAAATACAAACCGTTTTGTAACAGCGACTGATAGTTTCAGAAATTTTTACCATTTTTCGCCAACTCGAATAAATCTCACACATTTCGGGTACGTTTATTTTCCAAGTGCAACCGTCACTGTGGACATACACAAGAACGGCACAATACTGCTACTTGAACTCAGTATTATATAGACATGTATTAGTGATGTGTAACCTAGACTTGGTAAGACCTGGCCGATCGATGCATTATGGAAACTAGTTTTTCCCATTATCAGTATGGCTGCATGTATATGTTTACAAAATATATCAACGAAATAAAATGAATACTGTATTAACGGATCGTATTAAAACTGGAAAGCTTGTGGAAATATTTATCAAATCAATTTCTACGAGCGTCGGTTGTGTAATATTTGGATGACACAAGGCGAGATTGTTTAAAAGCTTGTTAAAAGGGAAGAATTCAGTGTTAGAAATGTGTGAGATTTATTCGGGTTGACGAAAAATGTAAAAAAAATCGGAAATTATCAGTCGCTATTTCAAAACGGTTTGCTTTTGGGCCTTGAAGTAAACTTTTACAGAAATAATAAACACTTATGCTATACATGCAATAGGTTTTAATAAATATGCATTATTCTAGATGAAGTAATTAAGGCTGAAAGTGGGTCGATGTGTAAACGGTGTTGTTTACCTTCTTATTGGTATATAGTAACTAGGCTATTTTGAACTAAAATCACTGTATGGGTCCCTGGTACGCTACACTCACCTGTGGTTCGACATAGCCTGTGACCTTCTCTGTCATGGGGCAATACAGAAATGAAATTGCTTGCACACCTAACTACACCAACTCCCCAACCTCTCCTTTTCGTTTTCCAGGTCAGCGTTATTTGTGTGAACATTACAATGTTTTATGAGTGTAAATCTTTCGTTGCCGTGGTCAATCCGATGTACATAATTTACAAACTCATCTTGCATCAACCTTTTCTGTTCTTAACGTGGATTTTATTATAAGCATCATATACGGTGTGGCAGTGTTTGCCACCCAACTAATAGTATGTGATTTCAGTTTTTATGATGTGTTACATTAATTAAGGTTATTAGTAAATTTGGTAACTTTTGGCATTTTAAATTAATGCCCATTTTTCATTCAAATCCCTTGTTTTTGTTTTCCATCATCCAAAACGTATGGTTTCTGCCATGTCGTGTTTTCGACATTTCGGGACGACAAGTCATAAACACGAAAACTCGCCAAGTAGCTCTTTTGTTGTGTTTTCGCCAATTGTTTGTCGTGTTTTCGCCTTCGATCTGTCGTGTTTTTGACTGTTCGCCCCGCCAAGCCGAAAGGTGAAAAAATCGAAAACAGGACAAAATACTATTAGCTAATTGGCGGGTTTTCGACTTTTCGCCCTGAAAGTCGAAGACACGACAAATAAAAGGCGAAAATACTACAAAATATCTTCTTGGTAAAATAAGATAAGAGCTACTTGTCAATGCTTTTATGTCCGAATATATGCTGCAAACCGACAAGTACTTTGTAAGCTTTGCATAACTTTGTTTTTTATTCCCTACAGGAGGCGCTGTATATATCAGATGGGGAAGGACCACGTGCCCAGAAAACGACACAGACTGAATTAGTATATAACAGTATTACGATATTTTTCAAATTTGATATGATTTCATCTCCGGGCCATTGAAAATGCAGTAAATGAAGAAAATAATTGATATAATAATTATACTCTATGTAAGCACGACGTATATGTTAAGTAAATAGTCTACGAAATACTACCGTCCTGGAAACTTAAAGTACGCTTAGTATATGATGTAAATGTCAGAAGCAATTGGGCAAGGAGAAAGTATTTTTCCTGTCTGTATCGAGTTCATTTCCTCAAGAAAAGTAAAATGGCTGGTAAAGTGTCATTATGATACATTTGTATACACATTGCCATATCTCTCCTGTGTACGGGTACTGCAATCAAACACGAGATGTGAAATTTTAATTTGTTTTAATGACGTCCGTCTTAAAATCTGAACCTCATGCAAAGAAAAATATTAAACAGAAAAGGAATATTAAATATTTTGATTATCAAGGCTGAAAATTACTCATGGAACAATGTCTTTCTCCAATAAAGGTATTGCTGGTGGTTCCTGGCATGATCATTACGGCTCCGCTACCAATCTTCAGTACCATAATGCAAATAAATGAATTGAATTGAATTGAGTGTATGCCTATAAACCTGACTGGGGTCGTTGCACAGGAAGTGCTGGGAATGCCTTCATGTATGGTGTCGACTATCATGATCTTATGGATAGCTTTATGGACATGTCAAATGTACAAAGCAGTTTCACCAATCACAATGCACCATGTGCTGTGTGCCGAAGCAGTATAATGACAAGTCTTCTAATGATTCCTGCGAAGAACGTTTGTCCCGTGGGCTGGCACATGGAATATAATGGATACCTTATGGCTGGACACCATAATTCCAAAGCTGGTACCCAGTATATATGTGTTGACGAATCACCGGAAGCGGATCCAGCCGGATACCGAGACGAAGAAGGGGCATTTCTGTACAGAGTAACAGTGCAGTGTGGGTCACTACCATGTCCAAGATATGTACAGAACAGAGAATTAGTTTGTGTTGTCTGTACCAAATAGTAAACATTTTACCTTGTTCTCTAAAGATATTATTTACATGTAGTTAGATCGTAATAACTAAATTACAGTCCAACCTCTCTAAACAACACCTCCGAAGAGCAAAAACCTTTCTTCAAAGACAGATGTTTTATCATAGATATAAAATCAAATTAACAACAATAATAATAAAAATAATAACAATGATAATGTAGAAGTTAAATATATTAAGTAAATGTACAAGACATTAGACTTATTTACAATGTTGCCTTCTGAAAAGCAAAAAACATTTCAACAACAAATGAGAATGAATGGACGAATGAATAAAAAGAGAAAAACATGATTGCAGAATGAATGAATGAACATGATTTTTTAAAGCAATATTAACTGTAGCAAACGTTTCCAACAAATACAACTTATACACATGTAACTAAAACAACTTTCAAAGGCTGCTTGTTTGTAGAGTACCATCAACTCAATCAAACCTTAGTTAAACCTTAGATGTCTCAATACTTGCACACTGATAAAGCATTTCAATAATAATATTGTCTTCTTACACAATTTTTCTTGGTAAAACATATTGGTTCTGCCGAATAAATCTTTAAATTGAAATGACAACATGTGAGAATTTACCTTCGCCATGTTGAAGAATAGTTTCTACTTGAAGTCATTCATTTTGGCATAAAACTATTATTTACAAAATTCTTTGTCATATGATATCACAAATATTGACGATGGTGTTATTGTGACCAGTTTATGCCGACTACAAATATATGTAATTATGAGGTAATTGTTTTAAAGTCAAGACCCTTAGTCATTGTTTGTTGATTCTTTCATAATATTATTGCAATTAAATACTAGTACACTCTGTCATTATGTAAAGAAAACTCTTACATCAGTGTGGACAATAAAATGTTGCAAAAATCATGTTTGGGCTTTATCACTGTTTTGTTTTGTACCATACGTCTTACAGATTCATACAAATGTTATCATTTCAAACAAGTCATAAGTTTCAGAACCTTTTCTTCCTTCTTCCTGAATACAAATTTTCAAAGATTTATGTTTCGATAAAGCTGCTGGTTAACAAAACTTTTGTTTTATTTCATTGTAATTGTATGTTCCTCAAAGATGTCATGATAAAACTTCTTTAGTTAGGTGTGAATACCTGCTGTCCAGGTATTGAAGTCAGGCTCGCAGCAAATATTTCTCACAATCATTCTTAAGAGGACTTTAATGTTAAGTGGATTTGTTCTTCAGAAAATATTTAGATAATTGACAATTTTCCAAAAGCTATATTTTACAGAACAAAATATTCAACATAAAGAATCGTTCTGTTTTAATACCGATTTCCAGGATGTATGTAAATCTAGCGGGTTTCATTTCGAAGTTGAAACAAAAAGGTCAAACCTTGTTGTCCGTTTCTGGAATAGGCTTTTTAATCCTTGTCGTTGTGTTTGTCTCGTCTGTTAGCAAAGAAAATGATAAAAGGTACAGCGAACTTCTGGAGCACATTGAAACGTTGAAAGAAGAAAGAGATGTAATGAAAGAAGGGTTGGATACAGCATTGAAAAGTCAGGTAAGGAGTTTCAAAAATATTTCGTGTCTGATTATCTGCTGTTTATAACAAACAAACAGATTATCTTCCGTAATGAATGACCGAAGCAAACATTTCCACTTGATGTTAAGGTTTGTTCTCAAAAAGTCAAGAAATTCAGTTATCGATATATATTGTATTTTGACCAAGTAAGGTAATAGGCGTTACACGCGTAAATCGGCCCATTTCCAACAAAAACTGCTATAAATATACGAAATATGTGCGGTGCACGGATACATTTGTAATGATGCTGCATTGATCCGCATTTAAAGACAATTTGCAAATTTCTAAGTACTTTGAGAACAATGACGGTGTAAATCCAACGTAGCACAAGAGGGAAGATCGCCTTTTCAGTATAGAGCTGAACAAATGATAAGCGTGACACTGTACAAGGACAATATGTAATTTTTATATGCTTAAGTAATGTTTGACTATACAATTATTAGATAATAAATAAGTCGCAATAACCCCTGTAAAAGGATCAATAACAATGAATAATATATGCTTGTTTTGTAGAAACTCTTGAATTCAGAACTGAGAAAGAAGAGAGAGATAGCTGAGAGAAACGCGGAGTCTGAAAATCAATTTAGAAAAGGTATGTACAAAAATCATTATACGGCACTGACCGATTTCACTTGCTATTGTAGTTTGCTGTACTTAGTTATGTACTTCCTATACAACTCACTTGCAATTGCTCTTAATTGGTAATACCAAATGAGAATGATCAAACTAACAAACTATATAAGTTTCAAATTAATGAAGAAGGAAACGACTCACAATATGTTGGCTGTTGCAAATGGTTGTTGTCACTGATAACTTAATATACGAATGAGCAAGTAGCTATTTTGTTGTGTTTTCGCAATTTGTCGTGTTTTCGCCTTCATTCTGTCGTGTGTTCGACTGTTCGCCCCGCATAGGCGAAAGGCGAAAACATGAAAACACGACAATATAGCTACTGGGCGATTGTTCTACTTTTCGCCCCGGAAGTCGTAAACTTGACAAAGAAAGGGCGAAAATAGGACGTTGTAAACCTGCCAAATCGAAAACTGTACGAAACAATACGTCGTGTTTTCGTGTTATTGCTTTTAATCTGTCGTGTTTTCTACTTTTCGTCCTTTAACCTGTCGTGTTTTCTACTTTCTCTTACTACTTTCCATTATAGGAGGTGCCGTA
The DNA here is from genome assembly GCA_022818135.1 of Saxidomus purpurata. NCBI lineage: Eukaryota > Metazoa > Mollusca > Bivalvia > Venerida > Veneridae > Saxidomus > Saxidomus purpurata. The sequence goes on from JAFMSR010000530.1 coordinate 36,866, forward strand.
TATATCAGATGGGGAAGAACGTCATGTCCAGACAACAACACGAAATTAGTATACAGTGGTAAAAAGATTGTCCCAATATATTCGTTACTGTGAACTCTGTTTTTCTTCTTATTCAAACCCTTGTAAATGCATTGAAGGACCATAATTAATCGACCAAATTTGACAAAGTAGGATGTATACATTATTCTATCCATGGTATTGGTAACAGCGAACTCCTAGACTAGAATGAAATGTACACATGTATTTGTGATAGTAGACAGGAAAGAGGTCGAACTTTATCACATTGAAATTATAATTTCCGACAATTTTTGTCTTTTGTGAAAAATAAAAGGACCAACCAGTGTTTCATTTACTAGTAAACTAAGACACCATTGCATTATGTGGAGCCGCCTAAGCGCAGTAATTGCGCACTCCTGCAAGATCGGAGGGTCCCGGGTGCGATCCCAACCATTGCCAAGTAGTGGTAGTCTCTTTTCCAATCTCTCTTCGAGTTTGATTCGATCTGGAGTGAGTCTCGAGAGCGTTTAATGTAAGAACTTGTTTCGCAATCGAAAATAGATTGAATCGCTTTTTTCTCATTTTAGGAATCGCGGCCGGTGGTTGGCATGATCACTATGGTTCCGCTACAAATCACCAGTGTCTGCCGAGCAAGCCCGTCTGGGGTCGTTATACTAGCGGTGAAGGAAGCGCCTATATTTATGGTATGGAATATCAAGAGAACATGGAGGGTATAATGCATATGTCTAACGTACAAAACAAACTACTCAATCACAATGTCCCGTGCGTTGTGTGTCGAAGCAGAACAAGAACAAGTTCTTTGATGATTCCTGCGATGAATATCTGTGTTGAGGGTTGGCACCTGGAATATCATGGATATCTCATGGCTGGTACCTATGGTAGCAAATCTGGTACCCAGTATATCTGCGTTGACGAATCACCAGAAGCGGACAAAGCTGGTTACAAAGATGATAATGGGGCACTTCTTTACAGAGTAAAAGCTAATTGTGGCTCTCTGCCATGTCCAGATTACGTACACTTGAGGGAACTGCCATGTGCTATGTGCACAAAATAGTTTAATCGGTGTTTATCGTCAAGTCTGCTTCAGAATCATGGACTTTCTACATTTGATTTTTGTTAATGGTAAAACTTTAATATTGGGGATATAACCGTAACAATCTTTACATTTTCATCCATTTTTCTCAATAACATTGACATTCTGAATAGAATTAAAAAACTGGTGTTTGTAAATTTGGAGTGCATTAGATAGTACATGTAAATGAATCTGTTCATCGTTTACTATATCGACCCCTAAAGAAAGCATAGGTATATACCAGAATGTGTGTTCAGGTCTCATTCAAAAAAATCCACATCTTGCCACAAATTGATACGTGAGTACCTTATATCAAGAAGGAGGCAAGGATTGGTTTTGAGGTGTCTCGGGTAAGAGTCACTCGTACTAAAAGTAGAAAATTGTTTCCGGTCTGTAACTCTAGTAAGGAGTGATGTAGTTTTAGAACAAAAATGGGTTCCTACGTGGGTAGCTTATACATATGTATCTAGGCATATGTTGCGATTAGATTGAGTCCACTAGGGTCAAGGTTATGGTCACTGTTACGAAAAATAGAAAAACCGTTTTCGGTCAACAACTTTAGTTAGGAATGATGTAGCATCCTAAATAACCTAATGGATGTCTTGCTAAAAGATGATAATGGGACACTTCTTTACAGAGTAAAAGTTCATTGTGCCTCTCTGTCTTGTCCAGATTACGTACAATACTGGGAACTTACGTATGCTATATGCACAAAATAGTTCAAGATCAGTTCCTTTCGCCAAGTGTGCTTCAGTCATGGACTTTCTACAAATGTTTGTTAATGGTAAAACTTTAATATTGGGGATATAACCGTAACAACCTTTACATTTTCATCCATTTTTCTCAATAACATTGACATTCTGAATAGAATTACAAAACTGGTGTATGTAAATTTGGGGTGCATTAGATAGTACATGTAAACGAATCTGTTCATCATTTACTACATCGACCCCAAAAGAAAGCATATGTATAATTATACCAGAATGTGTGTTCAGGTCCCATCCAACAAAATCCACATTTTGCCACAAAACTTGATAGGTGAGTAGCTTATATCAAGAAGAAGGCAAGGATTGGTTTTGAGGTCATTCAGGTAAGGGTCACTCGTACTAAAAATAGAAAATTGTTTCCGGTCAGTAACTCTAGTAAGGATTAATGTAGTTTTAGAAAAAAATGGGTTCCAACGTGGGTAGCTTATATTGCGATTAGATTGGGTCCACTAGGGTCAAGGTTATGATCACTGTTACGAAAAATAGAAAAACCGTTTCCGGTCAACAACTTTAGTTAGGAATGATGTAGCATCATAAATAACCTGATGGGTGTCTTGCCTGTATCAAGACGCAATTCGGAACTACATTTGGGGTCACTGGGTCACCCGTTTATAAATGATAGGAAAAACGGAAATATCTTGTGTTCAAAATGATGTACTGAGTCACATACAAAAGAGTGGTGTGTAGCATATATCAATTCGTATGTTGGGATTGGTTATGGGGTCAAAAGATCAAAGTTTAGGTAACTGTTACTGAAAATAGAACAACAAGTTCTGGCTAATAACTTCATTTCACTTAACTAATTGAAACGTTGATAGGCAGCCATGGGTGCAAGAAGTATAACTCTTACTTGTAAAATGATCTACCTTTTTTATAATGGCTTTTAATTTTAACTACAGTTCAATACAGATAAAATAACTGTTGCCTGTACATCTTTACTATCTTCTTTTATTATACTTTATAAGTTTAAATTTATTCAAAGGATTTGGTTGATATTTCATAAATTTATACCGGACATAATTATATCTTTCACCCATTTTGACTAAGGCTAATATTGAAAATATGATTTCGTGGCATTGTCGCATTGCCTGTTATTGCTTTTATAACCGATTTTTTCTTAAATTTAACTATGTGCATATATTTTGTGTTATGTGGCTGACACTGTTGCTTACTGTTTTATAACGCCAGACCTGACGACGAAAGATTTTGTTTCAATGTTTTGCTTTCATTAATTGCATAAGTCTAATAAAATAAAAGAAAATTCATTCACATGTGTGTGTTTTATATCATTCTAGTGATGAATTACATCATTGTTAACAGATTCAAACTAAAAGCCTCTTCCTGAGTAGGGGTAATTTTTAAAATAATAAGAAGAAAAGCAGTCTTTTAACACAACAAGGTACTTGGTTTTCCTTTCAGACGATTTAATACCTAACGGTAATAATACATGTTTAAAGCTGCAAATATATGATTTAATAGATGTACATGTACCATATTGCAGTTCTTAAGCATGGACGTAAGGTAGGTTTCGTCTTCTATATGAGTTAGTTTTCATGGATACTACACTTGTTACCATTAGATCACCACGAATGAAAGTATTCAGCACATATCTTCTAATGTTTTGATTTACAAACCGAAACTAGAAATTCATGTGCTATAGTGACTGTTTAAGACATTTACGGTGTTTATATCCCATAACATGAATCATTCTCCCCGTAATTGCCTAAAAGCCAGAAAGTCATGAAATGTAAACATTTTCTTATTGAAAAGCTATCGAAACCTAGATCTAGCTGTTTTAAAGTCATTTCTTGTTCCAATTTGACACTATGCAAAACATTTTGTCTAGTTAGTGATAACTTTCTTACGCAAGAAAAAAATGAAAATGACAAACCCGGGAGGCAGAAGTGTCTATGTTACCTAGCCCAGCAACCATGATGCTAGCTATTTGGTAAAAAAAAACGTAACAGATTATGGGTTTTAGTGAAAGAGATAAAATTGTGATTATTTACACATTATGTTATTGTTCACAAGTGACTTAGACACAAAATGTCAAATAAAGTATGAAACCAAATTATTGACAAAACTACAACGTTCTATGTTAGCAGTATTGATTGACAGACGATGTACATGCTGATTTTTATCCAAGCTTGTCCAAAACGCCAAACCTTGAATGGTTTTCCCATGGGTCGAGTTTATTATATCCATTATAAGAAATGCGGTAAACAAGGGACGGTAAGTCCAGACAATTATTCAGAGTTTGATTGTCAAAATAAAAAGCTGCATTAATTTATTAATGTTGTCAAAACCCTTCGTACTAAGTCTGAGAATGAATGGTAGTACTTTTTTTTTCTTTTGAGGCCCCATATGGGTAACCCCGTTTATTGCATATAAGGTTTAAACAAAATTCAACATATAGAAGCATAAATATTATCTTATACTACTAAGATTACACTTTTTAACAGCAAGATAAAGTATAGATTGTTGTAGATTTTTTTAAAGAAAGTTCTTACTAACAAAAGTTTTCTTTTACTACTATTCCCTAGAGTTTGAATGATTTAAAAAAATAATGAAAAAAAAATACATATACCAGAGGTAGTTATCTAATGAAGACAAGATTGATTATTTAATTTGATTATTGTTTAAAAATATAAAACAAACAGTCTAAATGTATGAATGTCAACTAAATATTTTTTATGAAAAAGATACTCTAAAGAGAGTTTGTATTGTTTGAAAAAAAAGCTTTGCAAGAAGGAAGAGTAAAAAAATCGAAAGGCGAAATACAAGACTTGGTTAGGGAACATAGTCCTTGAAGCATTTATCAATATAAGGGAAACAACTCTTGCGCAGAAATGTGTTGTTTTTTTTCTTGATTAATATTAACATTATGAATGACTTTGCTCCTATCATTTCATATTGACTGATACAACAAAAAAATAAAAAAGGAGATAAAAAGGAAACAAGGTCAGTAAGAGACCACTGTAGTTCGAACTTTATTCACAAAAAGAAAAAGCGTAAAAAGGACAATGCAGTGTGAATGGTAAAACTTAACTTGTTCAGGAATCGTTGATGGGTCATGGTATGTGAACACCAGTATATGGTGTATAATGGGTATGTATAACATAAAAGCAGTCTAGATATATAATCACAATGCCCCTTGTTACTGTTTGCTAACTTTGTATATATGCGTTGACTAATCAACGTTAGCGGATCCTGCCGGGTACCGAGATGAAGATGGAGCTTTCACGTCAGAGTGGATCTCTACTATGTCCGAGACACGTATAGATCAGAGAACTAGCTTGTGTTATCTGTACCAAATTGTAAACATTTTGAATTGTTCCTTTTAAAAACATATAACAATTAAGTCAAAATAGAAAATCAAATGAACTACATATATAGATAAATTGTATGAAACGCGTAGCACAGTTAATTTAGTTAATTAAATCATTATTTTAATGCCATACCAAGTCATTTTTATTTAATTCATTATATATATTGCCTTTTCCGGAGGACTATATACTTATATTATCATTCGCATCTTTAAAAGCATGTTACATCTGTCGTTCAAGGATGCAAAAGCTGTTTAGAGAATGCTTTGGGCTATCGACTTAATCAATGCAGTTAAATTTTAGATATTTATGTCTCAAATTTTGCATAAACGTCCTGTGAATAAAGCATTTCATTCCTTAAGGTTTTAACAGCCCTGTAAAACATAATGGTTCTACCGAATAAGTCATATGTAAGCAATGTTTAAAAATAACTAGAACACAAATCTATCATTATTCTATCTGTAAATACATCAATATATATATGAGTATTGAAAGTGATACTTGGACTTTAAGAAAACTATTTTCTATTTGAAGACATTTATTTTATTATTCTATTTGACGTCATTTATTTTATTATATTATATTATACAAAATCCTTAAGATTTTACTGAATATCATTAAAAACACGACGATATTATTTCTGCCCAGTCTATCCATATTTCAAATATGTGTAATAATAAGCTTATTTTATAAAACTACACTGTGCCATATAAGTTTGTGGATTATTTCATATTACAGTTAACTATAAGTATACTCTTTTATTCACTTTGAAAAGAATTACAATACGTCTTACAGGTTCATTAAAATTTTATCATTTCAAACGAGTTTCAAAACCTTTTCTTCCTGAATACGAATTTTCAAAGATTTATGTTTACATAAAACTGCTTGTTAACAAAATTTTTATTTGTTTTCATTTTAATTGTATGTTCCTCAGATGTGTCATGATAAAACTTCTTGAGTCAGGTGTGAATACCTGCTCTCCCGGTATTAAGTTAGGCCCACAGCAAATATTTCTCTCAATCATTCTTAAGAGGACTTTAATGTTAAATGGATTTGTTTTTTCACAAAATATTTAAGTAATTTACATTTTTTCAAAAAGATATATTTTATAGAACAAAATTTAAAATAAAGAATCGTACTGTTTTAATACCGACTTCCAAGATGTATGTAAATCTAGCGGGTTTTATTTTGAAGTTGAAACAAAAAGGTCAAACCTTGCTGTCCGTTTCTAGAATAGGCTTTTTGATCCTTGACGTTGTGTTTGTCTCGTCTGTTAGCAAAGAAAATGATAAAAGGTACAGTGAACTTCTGGAGCACATTGAAACGATGAAAGAAGAAAGAGATGTTACGAATAGAAGGTTGGATACAGCTTTGAAAAGTCAGGAGTTTCAAAAATATGTTTATTTTGATTATCTGCTGTTTTTAACAAACAACGACCTTTTCCAGGGAAAATTAGGGTTTGTTCTCAAAAAGTGAAGAAATTCAGTTATCGGTTTGCACCTGTACCACGCATTTTAACAGACAGGTTTATTAGTTTTATCATTTGAAAGTTGGGATAGATACATTAAAGACGTTGATCGGCGCAAAAACTGCTATATATCAAGTTACTACATAATGGGGTGCACGAGTGTATTTGTAATTACGACGCATTGATGCGCATTGAAAGACAGTTTGCAATGTACTTTAGAAAAATGACGGTGCAAATGGAACGCAGAACAGCTAAAAAAGCGATTAGCATTACAAAGTACAAGGACAATATTTACTTTATGTATGCCTAAGTAATGTTTAGCTTTTCAACTATCAGGGGAAAAAAAGAGCAATTACCCCTGTACGATGATTATATCGTATGAATACTGTATGCTTGTTTTGTAGAAACTGTTGAATTCAAAACAGAGAGAAAAGAGAGAGATAGTGGAACGAAACGCGGAATCGGGAAGTCAATTTAGTAAAGGTATTTTACAAATTCCCTATACGGCACGAATTTCACCAGCGACCGATTTCACTTGCTAGCGAAGTTTGCCGGCTGTTTTACATAAGTTCTGACTAACAAGTATACAACTAATTTGCAATTGTTCTTAAATATAATTAAATCTTAATATCTAATCAACCAAATGTGAATTTTCAAAATAATGAAACATTAATGTTACGTTAACTGACAACAGTTTTTTGGAAAGGGTAGTGTACATGTTGCATATACATTGTAATTAATGTCGACATCACTGATATAATAACATACATGCATTTGACTGGGAAATGATAGCTATTCTCTCAATAAGGCACTCTTCCACTTGCTGACAATTCATCTATTAGATTAACGGATTATCTTTCTTGGTAGTACGCAATGAAAGCAACGAACTTGAATCTGCTCTTCAAAAATGAAATTTCGTTCGTTGAGAATCAGTGGGATGTCAGCCAACAAAACATGCTAGCCAAATATGCCCAGTAACTGTCGTTCTTTGACAGTATTTGGAGATATTCGGATATGATAGAACACGAGAGCGGTTTAAACAGTATTTTCTTTATACTGTTAACAACTTTCAATTCTCTGCATTACAGGAGGTGCCGTATATATTAGGTGGGGAAGAACTTCGTGTCCAGAAAACAACACAAAACTAGTATACAGTGGTAAAAAGCTTTACTTTACTTTGAAATGTTTTTGTTTATCTTATTCAAACGGTAAATGTAGTGACTGAAGGTAATTAATCAGTCGAGTATGATATAGTAGAATGAATACCCATGGTATTGTAGACCATGACCTGCTAAACAGAACGAGAATCACTGTTATTGCATTGAAAATTACTGTTGTTTCCGAAAAAAAAGAATCTGTTGTGAAAGATCTTTTATGCAAGTGATTGTCAGACAAGGCTCCGCAATCCAACGTGCCTATGGCATTGTATTCGTTGCACAGTGCCTTAGGTTGTGCTTCTTATGAATCTGCCAAACGTTCACAGACAGGCCGGTACAATCTCAGAAACAAATGTATCAAAGCATAACCCCGCTCTCAGTTGCGTCTCCGGTATATGTACAGCTGAGCTGTGAAAAAATGTCCATGCACGGAATTGACATATACAAAAAGTTGTTAAAATATACATACTGTAAATGGTTAATACGCAGTGTATGGACTCGTTTGTCAAAGACTGAACAATTGTCCATGCAGTGAATAACTCGTTTGTACATGCACGGAATGGACAAACTGTTGAAGAAAGTAATTATGCGCAGAGGTAATCAATTCTACATTTAATGGCCGAATCTAGATTTAAATAATATACCGTTTATAGATGTTTCAAGTACTAATACTAAACTAAGACATCATTACAGCTGTATTATGATGGATTGACGTGTTTTTGTTCCATTTTAGGAATCGCGGCCGGTGGTTGGTACGATCACTATGGTGCCGCTACAAATTTCCAGTGTCTGCCGAGCAAGCCCGTCTGGGGTCGTTATACTAGCGATGCAGGAAAAGCCTATATGTATGGAATGGAATATCAAGATAACATGGAGGGTATTATGCACATGTCTAACGTTCAAAACAAACTACTCAATCACAATGTCCCGTGTGCTGTGTGCCGAAGCGGTATAAGAACAAGTTCTCTCATGATTCCTGCGATGAATATCTGTGTTGAGGGATGGCACCTGGAATATCACGGATATATCATGGCCGGTGACCTTAGTCAGAAGTCTGGTACCCAGTATATCTGCGTTGACGAATCACCGGAAACGGACAAAGCTGGTTACAAAGATGATAATGGAGCACTTCTTCTGAGTAAAAGCTTATTGTGGCTCTCTGCCTTGTCCAGATTACGTACAATACAGGGAACTTACGTGTGCTATGTGCACAAAATAGTTCCGGAATAATACCTGTCGTCACGTTTGCTTCAATCATGGACTTTCTACAATAAATGTTTGTTAATGTTAATTAAAACCTGAATGCTTGTATGTATAACCGTAACAATCTTTACATTTCATCCATTCATCTCCATAACATTGATGTTTAGAATAGTATTACAAAACCGTTACAATGAAAACCTGGTAATTAGATCAGGAGTATATCGTTGGGCAGGCGGCGTAAAACAGGGGAACGGCAGGCACTATCTTTGTTATGTATTTTACATCTTGCCGCAAAACTTGATATGTTAGGAGCTTATATTAACAGCCACTATGCATGCTTGCACTTTCATCACGCTTGTTGACAATTACACAATGCCTGCTTACTGTTACAATTTACTCAGTGACACTGTTATTGTGCTTATTGGTACAGTCATCAACATGCTTGCACTTTCATCACGCTTGTTGACAATGATACCATGCTTGCTGGAAGTTACAACTTTTATGTTGTTTAGGCCATGATGCCTTTTTCATATTTTCATTTGACTGAATGACAGTGCAATCTAGCGTAATGGTTTATTTCATCATGCTGTGGTTATCTTGGTTAATTTGTAATGCATCCAAGAACAAAATACACGAAGTGATCAACCAGTATGGAAAACGTTATCAGGCACTAGGCAAAATAGAACTAAGCATAATGTCATTTCAAAATTATAAGTCACATTTTGATAACAGGGGGCGCTATGTTCTAGTCGTGTTTTTCCGTAATTTGAATAATTATTTGCCGGAAAGATTATCGTGGATATCCGAATATGTATAATGTTAAAAAAAACAACAGATTTCCACTTTCATTTTCACTATATTTATATAATGTAAAATCCTTCTTTAACACTCCTGCCACTCAGTTACAACACATAACATAACTCCTGCATGGGAAAGCTGGATGCTAAAAACACGGCAATTTCCCCTCCCATTCCGAGTTCCCCAACGGTGTGAAGGCAATGATTGCAATTGACTAGTGCAGACTGGCGCAATAGCACTTCCGACGGTATACTACTCTACTATGCCCAAAAAACCTATTGAAGTAAATCCTGGGTGAGAAAATACCAAGGTCCCTCCTGGGGCTCAAACCCCGGACCTCGTGATCTGAAGGCGGACACTCAACCACGTCGCTAAAGGGTTAACACAACAGCAAGGCTGTTGGAAGTGGCCTATAAACCTACAATCACTACACTTCTCCCTCTTTTACTTTTCAGAGCTAGACAGCTCTCCAGATTGACCCTCAATGCTCCCCGAATGAGTCCGTCAAACACTTCTGACACCTTTTAAGTAAATCCTGGGTGAGAAAATACCAAGGTCCCTCCTGGGGCTCAAACCCCGGACCTCGTGATCTGAAGGCGGACACTCAACCACGTCGCTAAAGGGTTAACCCAACAGCAAGGCTGTTGGAAGTGGCCTATAAACCTACAATCACTACACTTCTCCCTCTTTTACTTTTCAGAGCTAGACAGCTCTCCAGATTAGTTTATACTAATTTAATTTAGCTCGATTGTGAAGAAAGCTTGTAGCTTATCGAGTCACTCTCGAGTCCGCTTCCTGGAAAAACCAGTACTGGTGTCATATGAGGAGGTACGGTCGTGACCTTTGTGGGGCTCGAACCCGCAACCTCCGGGATGAGCGGCCGACACCTAAACCTCTACACTCCAGATTGACCCTCCATGCTCCCCGAATGAATCCGTCAAACACTTCTGACACCATTAAAGTAAATCCTGGGTGAGAAAATACCAAGGTCCCTCCTGGGGCTCGAACCCCGGACCTTGTGACCTGAAGGCGAACACTCAACCACGTCGCTAAAAGGTTATAACCCAACAGCAAGGCTGTTGGAAGTGGCCTATAAACCTACACTATTTACAGCAGAGACAAAACATAACTTGTATTGGTCTTGTAGAATCTTCTCCAGTTCTAGTACTCGTCTTCTACGTCAATTTTTTATTCCACTTATAATAACGATGCCGATTAAATTTTGTCAGTAGTATAGAAGAGACATCGAGAAAATTTTTAAAAGGCGATGTATTTCTTCCAATAATAAGAATATTGTCTGTAAATAAAGCTTGAAAGCTACATAAAACTTACCAGTTCAGGTTGCAATTAATTGAAACAAAGGGACACAACTGATGGGAAACGGTTTAGGCAACAGCTAATTTAAGTCCGTCTTTCGCGAAAACTACGAACGTGCGCCCCCTGGTATCAAAATGTGATGTGCAAATTTGCAGTTAACATTATGCTTACTTTCAACTTGCTTAGTGGCTTATTGCATCTTTCATTTTGTGTGGTCACATCGTGTGTTTTGTTCTAGGAGCATTATAACTGTGCAATGTTGAAATATCAAAGCTTATATACAGTCCCGGCATGTTGAAATATTTAATTACGCTACATTACATTGTCATTCAGCCATATAGACATCGGGGACTAAACACCAAACAAGTTGTAACTTCCAGCAATCATGGTATCATTGTCAACACGCGTGATGAAAGTGCAAGCATGCATAATGACTGTACCAATAAGCACAATAGCAGTGTCACTGAGTAAATTGTAACAGTAAGTAGGCATTGTGTAATTGTCAACAAGCGTGATGAAAGTGCAAGCATGCATAGTGACTGTACCAATAAGCACAATAGCAGTGTGAATGAGTAAATTATAACAGTAAGCAGGCATTGTGTAATTTTTACCTCAATATCATTCCATAATGGCAGGTACCGAGACGAAAATGGAGCTCTCACGTCAGTGTGGATCTCTACTATGTCCGAGATACGTATAAATCAGAGAATTAGATTGTGTTATCTGTACTAAATAGTAAACATTTTGAATTGTTCCTTTTAAGAATATGATAATTATAGTCAAAATAGAAAATCAAATGAATTACATATATATATTTATTTATCATTCTCATCTTAGAAAGCATGTTACATCTGTCGTTCAAGGATGTAAAAGCTGCTTTAGAGAATGCTTTATACAATCGACTCAATCAATGCAGTTAAAATTTAGATATCAATGTCTCAAAACTTGCATAAACGTCCTTTTGATAAAGCATTTCAGTCCTTGAGTTTTTTAACACCCCTGTAAAACATAATGGTTCTTCCAAATAAGTCCTACATGTATGTGAGCAAAGTTTAAGAATAATTAGAATACAAATCTATCATTATTCTATCTGTAAATACATCAATATATATACATGTATGAGTATTGAAAGTGATACTGGGACTTTAAGAAAACTATTTTCTATTTGAAATCATTAATTTTATTATTCTTTTTGAAGTCATTTACTTTATTATATTATATTATACAAAATTCTTTTTACTGAATATCATAAAAAACGAGATGATATTATTTCTGCTCAGTTTATGCCTACTTCAAATGTATGTAATAATGATCCAATTCTTTTAAAGCCCAATGCCCTGTGCCATATAAGTTTGTGGATTCTTTCATATTACAGTTAGCTATTAGTACACTCTTTTATTCACTATGTAAAGAAAACGAGACAATACAACCTTACAATAACATGTTTGTGTTTTATCACTGTTTTGTTTTGTACCATTCATCTTACAGACTCATACAAATGTTATCATTTCAAACAAGTCATAAGTTTCAGAACCTTTTCTTCCTTCTTCCTGAATACGAATTTTCAAAGATTTATGTTTCGATACAGCTGCTGGTTAACAAAACTTTTGTTTCTTTTCATTGTAATTGTACGATCCTCAGAGATGCCATGATAAAACTTCTTTAGTTAGGTGTGGAAAGCTGCTGTCCAGGTATTGTAGTCAGGCCGACAGCAAATATTTCTCACAATCATTCTTAAGACGACTTTAATGTTAAATGGATTTGTTTTTCACAAAATATTTAAATAATTGACATTTTTTCCAAAAGCAATATTTTACAGAACAAAATTTAAAATAAAGAATCGTACTGTTTTAATACCGACTTCCAAGATGTATGTAAATCTAGCGGGTTTCATTTCGAAGTTGAAACAA
>JAFMSR010000531.1:0-49920 GCA_022818135.1 Saxidomus purpurata
AACCAAATTAATCAATGTAAGGGTAGACAAGTGTCCTTTCTATCACATGGTTTGTAAGAAGGTCTGAAATACTCAAAAACGCTTTAAATTAAAGATATGTCTTGACTGCAAGGGAAAAAGTCAATACTGATTTTTCCGAGGATGCTTTTTAACACGTCTTTTATCAGTGTGGTGATTTGTTCTTTCAATTTTTGTGTGAAATTCTGCAAATGTTTTATGTGCAGGCTTTTCAAGTTTTACCGGTGACAAGCTGATAAAACAGACATTGGTTAGATATAGCATACATGGTTCTTGCAAATACTTTTGAGATTTTTAGACTCTTTCATTTTATGTACTAGTAGAACTACTTTAATTAAAAGGTTTGGTTTTTGTTTAACTTTTAACTTGGATAGTGTGATGTGTCTTGTAACAGTTACTGTTCTTACTTAACAGGAAAAACTTTTTATTGTACTAAGGCATGGGCAGTGTAATGCTTTAAAGTCATCATTTTTACATCTTACATATAGCCGAAATACTGGAATCTTGGTAGTGTTTATAACAACATTTTCTATTTACATATACATGTATTTTGTCTTTTTTTCTATTCTTATATACATGTATGTACATAACCTTTTGAAAATAATGTGTCTTGATTATTAATGTAAAACACTTTGAATTCAAAATGGAAACTTTATTCAGAGAATTTTTATCTGAAATGTGAATTCGTTTTTTTGTGTGTGTTTTTGTCAGAGATCGTGAATTTGTAATAGCCTTTCTATGTTTATTCATTTGAAAGATCTGAACAGAACATATTTATTACTGTTCTAGTTTTTTTGTCTTCTGAAATCCAAATTTTTGTGGAAAAAGAAGTATGAAATATTAACATGAGTAAATAGTGTTTTACATTAAAACTGTAAACCTAGAAATTTTTAGGGAAGTATTAGAGCTTAGGGTATCTGACCTAAAATGTGCAGATTTGACTTTCGCAGGGCAGAGAATTAGAATGTGCCTTCCACAATCATTTACTTTCAGTTTATTTGTTAGAAATCAAAGGGTGGTGTTTTTGAGTTTAGAATTAATGACATTAATAAATATGTGCAGCTCTAGGTTTGCAGTAACAAAAATACCAGACAAGGGGGAAAGAAAGGGAGAGAAAACATGGAGGAAAATTAAGCTTAAAACTTGAAAATAAAACCAGCAGAGGAAGAAAATTGAGTTGAATTATTTTACTGATTTTTTCTGCACTTTATAGATGGATTAATTGTCGGTACTGAACAATTAGAAAAAATCCCAGGAAGGATGAAACATTTTTAATAGCATTTGAGGTTTACTTACTAAATATATTATATTCTATTGATAGTCGTTCACGAGAGATCTCAGCCCCCATGTCATTCAGTCATATAGCTCACATGGGTCCGGACCAAAAACTACCGACTGTCTCAGCGTAAGGATTCACTATTGTCACTCATTCTCAGTGTACTTGCATGCTGCAGCTCTCTGCCTCGCTTTTAACTGTCTCACAGCTCCTACCCCGCCCCCTTCTGACATAAATCATTAACCCTTACCCCGCCAAAAATTGAAAAAATGGACTATTCCGTTTACTTGTCCATTAAACTTGGACGTTACCATTTGATGTTCTTAGGGGGTTATAATTTTAGACTGGATAGCAGGGTGATCATAGTCTGCCTTGGTCGTGAAGCCCTAAATATCTGCCTCAGGTGGGGTAAGGGTTAATGCAGACATGTAAATTGTCCATTTTTACAGTGATTTATTTATTGCATCAGGGCTTTCTGCTTTAAAGATTTTGTTTTATGCCACCTTTCAAAAATGTTTATTTTTAAAGCTTTTATACAAATGTAGATGCTTTAATATGCACCCTTTACATTTTTCTTGAGCAGAACTGATAGAGAAGCTAGGTTAGTTTCTTTTATTTTTTGAAAGGATAAAATTACTGCATCTTTATAGAAAATACTGTAGTTATTTTGAAATTGAGCATCTAGAGTTTAGACGTATGTCATTTAGTAACATGGACAGTTTGTTCAACTGATTAATTGAAATAGTTGTTAAAAATTACATTAAATCCAATACAGACAAACATTTGTGCATGTGTATGCAGGAATCTGTTTTAACACATGTTCTGCTCTCTAACATAGATGAATTATTAAGTTTAAGCAGTATCAAACGTCATGATTCTATAAAGTCTAATGGAATGTTAGGTTAAAGAGAGAAAATCTGGGTTATCTGAGGTATGGAGCTGAGAGATAAGTTGCCACCACTTTGCTTAGCTGCTTGTCACTTTGCATGTGCATGTTAGAATAGCTTTAGGAACTATTTTATTTGGTGTAGATACGTAGATACATTGTATCACATATATATCAAATAGATATCACATACATATTGAAAGTATTACAACATATTTAAAACACTGTATTATTTTCAGCTTTTTATTTTGGTCAGACAAACAGCTGAGTTGAATTAGTGTTTATAAGAGAACATAGCCACAGCAAGTATGGGTATACAGTAAATATGCCCCTCTTATGTTGAACAGTCCGAAAAGGCAATGTCCTTAAAGTAGACCAGAGCTCCTGGTATTTGATTGCGAGTTGTGGTTGACAATTTTCTAAAATTAAATACTGTCAGTATGGAAAGGTTTATAGTAAAGAAAGGCTTTTAAGTTCAATAATTTGAAACAGCTGTATGAGAGGCTGAACATTTTAGAAAAAAAGACATAATTATGTGGTTCACTATTCTGGTATAAATGGTTCTTGGAAGAAACTTATTTTATGTTTTCCAGTGAATTATAGAGTTTTCTCAGTGAAAAAGTGGTAATCCACAGTTTTGAAACAGCGATTTTCGATATTTTATAGAAACAAACTTAATAAAAGTAGAGTTTTAAACATAAAATAAACAGAAAAATTGTTGGTATCGGAGTAATATCACGTTAATTTCACTCATGAACACCAAAAAGTTGTAATTTTCACTCCTGCACCACTCGTGAAAATATCACTTTTGGTGCCCACTTGGTGAAATTATAACATGATCTTACACCGAAACCAACAATTATCCTCTATTTTATGAATTTTCGGTTGACCTGTAACTTCACTGTCACCGTTAGTGTAGAGAAGGTCATAGTTCACAAGTGTACAAAGTGGTTTTGTGGCAGGTTTGGTCAAAGAGAAATATTTTGTGTGCAGAGGCAACTGAAATTTACACAGCTGACGATTTGTAGACAATTCAGAACTTGTTTCAAAGTATTTCAGGTATTTCATTCATAGGTTAGATGGACAAGAATTCCAGATGGTCTGTTCACAGACCAGTTAATTAGGGGGCTTGAAAGACCAGTACCCCTCTTTATTGAACTTTTACCGTGCTAAAGTTCTAAAATTGAAAATGTCCATCTTACAGTTTGGACAATACCACTAGAGTGTTCATAGAAGTTCACTTAATGAACAGCAAACAATGTAGATCATGATTGTGCAGGCTGATCATGATCTACACTGGTTGCGAAGGCAGAATCCCTTGCCGCCATCAGGGTAAGGGTTAAAATCTTTGCAAGGAAAAATTTCCTTTGCGTAGCAGTTTAGCCTATTATTTATTCTTTCTTCCCATGCCAAATTTTACGTCTGCTGTGATTTTAGTCAGTGGGCGTGTTTGACGTTATTCCAGCTTTTGATCAGAATTTTATTATTGTCTAGGTAGCTATTATCCAGAAACAATAACAGGAACAATAGAACATAATTTCCTGTTTCAATGGAATCTCGGGTTTTATAAAGAAATAGATAACCTGCAGACTGTCGTCAAATATTAAATATCCTGTTTAAGCTGTGTCCATGCACGCAATATGTCATTTCCGTCAGTTCTTTTATATGTTATTAAAAGAGCAACTAATCGGGGAAATTTTCTGGTGGAAATTGACACACTATTTTAACAAGCAATTTACAAGTGCGTTTCCTTTGACGTAATCAGACAGGTTTGTGGGTCAGGAGTGTTTGTATTCCCATGACTCATATTGTGCTAAATGTTAAGTGCAACAGTTAATCACTGGTGCTTTCCTTGCTTATGAAAATTACTGGCTGAATAGGAAACAATGTAGACCTGAAGATTTTTTTAAAAAATGCTAAAGTATGTATCGTCTTGATCATGGTCTACCCTGATTGAAAGGGCAGGCATCTGCTGTTGATATGGTTATGTCAAAAACTTCTACTGCTTAAATATTATGAGTGGATTGAAATGAATGGACCCAAATCTACGCAGAGCGATCCAATTTTGTGGGCTGGTATTAGTGCAGTTTTTGAATTTCCAGAGAAACAAGAATAAAGATGCATAAAAAGATGTGTAGACATAAATGTACATGTACTTGTAAACAGATCATTACTTCAATTATTGTGAAAAAGAAGACCACAGATATATTAACATGACTTGTACACTCTAGCTATACTGTGTTTTCCTTGAGTTACTTATCTGCAGCATAGTTTTATTTTTGAAGTGAGTTTGTAATTGACGTGCAGTATAGCTTTGTTTTTTTTACGAATTTTGCTTTATATAATCTTGGAACATGGAAGTGTGTTGTGTGAATCATGGTGCAGGATTTTTTTTGTTTTTTTCTCTGTTTTAGACACTCATTTCAGAAATGGAGAATTTTATGATAGTGGCAAATGCCACATTCCATCACATCTTTCACACTCAGTGATACTACTTAGTTTAGTAAATATAAGTTTGTTTTAGCTTGCTTGTGAGGTAAACATAAAGCATATGTTATCACTCATTACCCTTTCTTTGGAAAACTAGTCATGGTGCCTTTAAGGAAACAGATAGTCCAGAGTCCAGGTTGTATTATCTCTTTTATTGTTTAGGAAATAATTTTTTGTTTCCCACAATTGTGTATGTTTGAGGTGTTATTTCAGCAGACAGTTATAGCACATGTTAAAGAAATTCATAAAGAGACATTTTCAGAATAGTTTAAGTTTTTCTCATGTTGCTTTTTACATTTTAATTAATTTTTTTCTTGATAGTTCAGTCTTGTGTTCCTTTTTTGTTTGTTTTATGAAAATATTAAAATACATGTATACGAGGATATGTAATTGGGGAAAATAAACTCAATGGTTTGCATGTACATGTTTAGTTTTTTTTTCCAAAGTTGGTGCATTTGTAATTTTGTCAAGTGAGATACATTAACATATAGAAAGTCAAAAATAGGTTGCAGTAATTTTTCTATAGTCTGTTGTGGCCATCAGCGCTCTTTTTCAAGGACATATTTCTTTAATCAGCATAGCTTAATTGTCATGGGTCAGATTTATTCATCGTTAGAGCAGTTGTTGTTGTCAGGACAGCACAGATAGATATTCTGTGTATGTTAAGTATTGCCTGTGCGAAGACATGCTCTGTTGTGTATACCTACTCAGGTGGGACAACTTTTTCAGCAGACTCATTTGCGAAGGATATAGCAAAAGTTGTACACGTAGTTGTTTAAAATCTCTGTTTTAAGAATATTTCAGTGTTATTTTATTGATAACGAAACCATGAAAAATAAATCTGTTGTAGAACTGAATGTAAAGTTTCTTAAGTCCTTGTTAATTTTTCTTATGTTTTTCAGAGGCTGCTAATGGAATTCAATAAATTGTATTCATTTAATGGCCTTAAAATCTATTTATTTGAATTAAAATAGAGCTACTTTTTGAATATGTTTTTCAAGTGAGAATGCATTCTTTTGAAATGTTAAAGTTTGTGTTTTTGTGTTTAGTAGAGTATTACGTTATATTGCCTTGATCATAATATTCACTGAATGAGTAGAAACTGCATTCACAGCTCTAGAATATTTGTACAATATTTCACATTTTGTATATTCATCTTCAGTGTTGCATGCATTTTACACTTTCCCTATTAATAATGTGTTGCATAATCTTTGCATTGAAATATAATTTTCTGTTTTTTTACAGGGCTGACCGGAAATCACGTGCAATTTCTGCCCCCATCAACTTTAGCCATGTTGCACATGTTGGGCCAAATCAGGGAATGCCTGAACTGATGGATCTGTCCACAGCTAGGGTAAATTTTTGTATTTAGCAAATAATTCATAGCAACCCAGTTTTGCAAGTTGTAATCTTTGTTGTTTTTATCAGTTACTGTAAATCACTTTGAATTTGTGAGACAAACAGTTAGCGATTTTTGATCTATGGGTCAGTTCACAAGACCATGAATTAGGGAACAAGCAATCCCGTTGGTGGACATTGTTGAAACCATATCGATCATTTCCAAAGAATGTTGAATTGGTGAAATTTTAAATTCCCTAAGAAGTGCTCTCGCCAAAAACAGCTGTGCAAAGAAAGATCTAACGAATATTGCATGATTTACAGTAAATTGTAAGCTATCCTTTTGCAAGTGATAAAAGAGATTAATCAGTCACCTATATTAAGACAGTCAGCATTGTTGCAGCCTTAGCTCTGACTCTGCTTGTAGTAAGTGGGTTTGCCTCTGTGACCAGTGCAGATCATGATCAGTAGACCAGATTACAGAATTTTAATGTTGTATATGTATTAGATGAGAAGATATTATTTGATGTTCATGTGCTCCTTTCAGAACTTGGCTGCCTCAAACAGTCTATCAGGAGGTGACAGACCACAGAAAAAAGGCAGAAATCTTTTCAACAGCAAATCTATGTCAGATAAACAGCTTAGGGGAGTCCGATCACAAAATGGTAGGTTAAGTGTACTGAATTTATAAACAGAAAAAGATCCTGTCCAATGAAAACAGGAGAAAGTTGGACATGCTCATCTAAGAAACTTGAGGAGTCAAAGTTAATGTACGTGAAGTATTGCAGCATGGCAAACAAGGCAACGAGAGTTTGAAATGTTATTGCAGGCTTGAGCATTATTCAAGTTCTTTGTTTTGCTGGCCTAATTTGTAAAAGGTTTGTCATAAAAAATAGAGACCATATTTCATGAATTTCATAAGCCTTAGTACTGTTTGTAAATTACAAATATCTTTGTTTACATAAACATCTTTGTCTACATACTTACGATGTTTGTCTTGGTATGTGACTGGTGTTGGTTACAATGGAGTCTTGATGTAAATTATGTCTCTATTGCAGGGAATGCTCCCCGGGACAGACAAGTGGGAGGCTCAATGCGATTAGAGTCCTCAGATAGTCATGAACAAAGTATGATTGGAGAACCTTCACCCACCATGTTCGAGGTGAGTTCACATATTTATAGCATTATATCTTTTTCTTGCAAAAATAAGGAACTTGGGGACAGACTTTGAGGGTTTATAGCAAAACTGTAGTATCTCATATGAAATAAAGAAGGACTTGAGACTGTCAATATATCATGGCAAAGGAAAGTACATTTAGTCCCACAGTCCCACAAATGTGGCTGACATTAGGTTTGTACTTGCTGACTTTACTATGTTAACATGGGATGCATACAATTGTTTGTAATCAATTTAAGCATCTCTTGTCTACAAATTAATATAGCCACTGCAAACATTTTAAGATAGAATTTAATGTGAAACAAAATATTACGCACTCCTTAAGGTTTAGGTTCATATATATCATATGTAATACGCATTTTATAGCACTTCATAGTACCTTGAGATGGTGTGTAAAGATACGAGATATATTATATAATGCTTTATGTTTTGTGGTGTTTTGCTAGACGAATCTTTAATGTTTGACATACTATGCTAGTTACATATGCGTTGTTCTTCATCACTTCATTACAAAACATTTGCATTACAGTTCAGCTGGCTGTATACAAAAAACACGGATTGTCGTTCAAGATATTATGGATTAAAAGCAGTCTGTTAATTGACAAGTACAATTGAACAGGCTAGATTCATATTTTTTCGCACATCAATTTTGGCACTTTAAATTAAGCATGTTCTTGATTAGAGTATTTTCCATGGCGATAAATATTTGTTAACCTGTATTAAGTAACAATTGCACAGATTTGCTCAACAGGGTTATATTTTTCAAGTAATTAAACGTGTACTTGATTAGAGCATGAAAAATGATTTGCAAAAAGCTTTTGGTATAATCAAACAAAATTCAGGCCATGGGTCTTAGTGAGATAACGAAGAATAAGGTTTTGGTATCAGCATTTGTGTAAAACACCGCAAAACAATAGTAGATATAGAGATGTATACAAGTTGTGTATTTGTTCAATGCTATGCTGTAGGGATCACCCCGCCTAGATGAGTCAGGAAGTAATTCAAGTTTAGGCTCAGTGCCACCTTAACCAACAAAAACTTTACAGGTGGTTCTTTCTTTTCACCATTGGAATCATCCAACACACCAGACAAGCTGGGTAAAATATATCTGTCAGTGAAACACCCAAAGTGTCTTAAAATGAGCCTTCCAATTAAAACCAAAAATGCCTCTTCGGTTTAATCCGAAATCACCTATCACTGATTGAGAGTCATTGCTTTGAGCATCACTACAGACTTGACTCTTTATGTTAGAAAGTTAGCAGTTTCTTATGAATGATCAAGAGTCTAGTACTGGTTCATCTGAGGAAGGATGGTTAGTAAACTTCCTCAAGAAAAACAGTGAAGTTAAAATCCAAAAGTAATGTAAATTGAATTCAATGCGATGGAAACAGTTAAATGTAAGCAAACGCTGTTAAACAGATAAATGTAAGAGATTACAATACTATAGAGTTATGGGGCATTAAACAAAATCAAGCCCTTTTGATAGAATTGCTCAGATTTTATTGCTAAGTGGTTCAAATAGTCAGGTGCCTGTCATACAGGGGACTCTTTTTAGCTCACCTGGCTATGCCAGGGTGAGCTTTTCTGATCGATGATTGTCCGTCGTCCGTCAACATTTTGATTCAAATGACATCTCCTCTGAAACCTCTAGGCCAATGTTGATAAAACTATGCAGGAATGTTCCTTGCTGAAGCTCTACCAAAATTGTTCAAAGAATTCCATTCCATGAGAACTCTGGTTGCTAGGGCAACAAATAGGAAAAACTTTAAAAATCTTCTTCTCTGAAACCACAGGCCTAGAGCTTAGATATTTGGCATGTAGCATTGTCTAGTGGACCTCTACCAAGATTGTTCAAATTATGACCCCGGGTCAAAATTGACCCGGTGGGCCCTTAGTTTTTGCATAGGATATTAGGGAAAACTTTAAAAATCTTCTTCTCTGAAACCACAAGGCCTAGAGCTTAGATATTTGGCTGAGCTTGGCTAGTGGACCTCTACCAATATTGTTCAAATTATGAGCCCGGGTCAAAATTGACCCCCCCCGGGGTCACTTAGTTTTGCATAGGAATATATAGGAAAACTTAAAAAATCTTCTCTGAAACCACAAGGCCTAGAGCTTAGATATTTGGCTGTGCATTGGCTAGTGGACCTCTACCAAGTTGTTCAAATTAGAGCCCCGGATCAAATTGACCCCGCACCGGGGTCCTTAGTTTTCATGGCTTATATAGTAAAACTTTAAAATCTTCTTCTCTGAAACCACAGGCCTAGGCTTAGATATTTGGCATGTAGCTTGGCTAGTGGACCTCTACCAATATTGTTCAAATTATGACCCCGGGTCAAAATTGACCCACACCGGGGTCACTTAGTTTTGCATAGGAATTAGTAAAACTTTAAAAATCTTCTTCTCTGAAACCACAAGGCCTAGAGATTAGATATTTGGCATGTAGCTTGCCTAGTAAACCTCTTTTAAAGTTTGTTCAATTTGCCCCTGGGGTCAATTGACCTTGCCCCGGGGATCTTTGTTTTCAAGGCGTATATAGGAACTTTTTGGTATTAACTTTCTAGTGATCTTCCACAGGCAGTGGCTTGTCCAGGGGCAGGGCCCCCTCTTGTTCAGTGTTGAGATCACTTAACAGAACAAAATTGGTAGTTGAAAGAAGTGAAAATGCAAGTATGGTTTATGATAAGGAACATGAAATAATTCTTGAAATATCGTGGTACAAGCACTGACAGATTCTTGTTTACCCAGTTTACATGGTGTTATTTTGTGTTTTGCCAGCTTCATACATATGCATGTCCCATGCAGTCACTGCTTTTGTCTCCCCGCATTCTTGTTTATGTCATCAATTAACTTTCAACTAGCTAAGTTTGCTAGTCACATTGAAATGGTTATGGGGCGTGTGTTTGCAAAACATTTTGTTTATGGAATGTTTGTTTGATTGAATACTGGCAAGTTAGACGGTGTTGTTAATTTGATGCACATGTTGACACAAAATATACATAACATCATGTTGATTATTGTTTAATAACATAGAAAGTTAACATGACATTAGAAACTTGTTCATTAGTTGGTAATAATTAGTGTTGAGGCCTTTTAACCACCAGAATGATACTGATTTTATGACACGCCACTGTGATTGAATGGTAAAGGTCCGTTACTTGAAATCACTTTACCACTCAGTGATTTTGAATCAGGGGTTTAAACCCAGCACTGACCTGATTCTTTTTTGAGAAAGTTGGCAGTTAGTCTAGTACTTGCCCTTTCCAGGAACGCTGGTTTGGTAAACTGTCTGCTTGTAAATAAGTGAAATACTGTTCAAAAGGTGTTAAATGCCCAAGAAAATTCATTTTTTTTACAAAAAATTCATTAATTGCAATCAATTGAAACAGAGAAATATGTGTACATCAAGTCAGATTATTCTATTTTATGGCATGAATGTTTCTGTCTGCATATATTCCATTTTCAGGTAGATCTTTTTTGCTTTTCTACATTTTGTTTTGTTTTGCTATTCCCAGCAGTGCTTTTAAGCTAGTAATTTTGTCTGTAAAGTCAATCTTCGTTATTTCTTACATTTCATAGATAGATCATATATTCATTTGTTAATGTCTTGTTTGTCTGTACTTGTATGCAGAGTGCATTTCTTTTAACAAACCCTGCAGTTCTAGTGCGTTATTGGTGGTTATTAGTGGTCTGTTTTTTTTTATTGTTCAGCTGTGGTTGCTATGGTGGTCTATTCTGTCTCCTTATAGTTTCATGTATGTTCTTCGCACTTAATTTGCTCTATGCATTGTGCAAATTTATAAATAATACCTTGTATGACATTTTACTGTCCCTTACACCTAAGGAAGCACAGGCACAAGAGTCCCAAGAAAAAAAAGAAAACCTCCGAAAATTTCATGCTTGTGGCGCTGCAAACCTTTCCAAATGCTTCAAATATTTAAACAGAATGCCAGACCACATATTGAATGCGATGTTTAAAAAGCTGTTACCAAACTATATAATTGTTACCAATTGTTACACTTGTCCTGTTTTCATACCCCTTTACAAACAAAGTGGCTTTTGCAAGAAGTTTGTGGCATGAAACATGTTTTCGGTTAGGATTGCAATGATGTCTTGCACACTTTCTTACCTTGAAGAGGCATGTTACATATTCCTTTGATGTTTCAGTCAAGGTTAATCAGAGTACTAGCCCTTTGAGAATTTAGCTCCCTGTCCAGGTGCTGTTGCAGAGGCTATAAGTCAACTTCAAGTTTCAGCTCTAGTTTCGTTTAACTGCATGCTGATGATTCAGATGTTTAATTGCATGGTTAAAAATACATACTCAAATCTAACTTGATTGTACCAGTAATTTCTAGGGATGGCAATGAATATCAGGATATCCGAATATTCGTTCAGCTTCCGAATATTCGGTTACGATATAGGTATCCGAGTATTCGGTAAATTTGTACAAAAAACGAATTTCAATTAAAAACTTAAATATTTACGTGTTGTTTTCATGACAATAATTAATTTTCAATTACGGCCGATAAAGTGTCAGTTTACAATACACGGTTGCTCTGGTGATGACACTTTGTATAGTCAATCTTTAGCGATAGACAAGAGATTATGAAAACAAGAGTTTCAATTTTTAGGTGTGAATTGTTGAACAAACATAATTAATCATTCAAGTGTTTTAAAGCCTTGTTTATGCTATTCCATATGGAGGGGCTTAATTTAGCCATTGCAGTTATGAAGTATCTTTTTGTACAGCGCCCCGTTACAAACATATAAACAAGTTTATTAAATAATTAAAATGAAAATCTTTTCAGGTTGTTCTTAATTGACTCTTTTCTTTCTCAGTTCTATTAAGCCTCCTGCAGATCTTTAAGTATTGAAACAGCAGAAAAAGAAAATAAATGTCTGTGTAACGACACGCAGAAAACGAAAACGAAAGTACATCAGTCCTTACAGAGTTAGCTCCCGTAATAACTTCGTATATGAAATTTATTTTATCCTAATTTTATGACATGAATGATTGAATCTTAAAGCCACCAATTGTCTGACTTAAAAGATATAAAAGTAAGTTATCGGGATAGAATATTCGCCTGGCTAAGGTAACTGCAATCTATAAATTTTATGATCGCAAAAATATGTGACAAATTGATCAACAACGTTACTAGATTAAGTACATAAAACGACCGAATATTCGGATATTCGTTCGGAAGGCTGACCGAATATCCGAATATCAATTTGAGTATTCGTTGACATCCCTAGTAATTTCCAATCTGTAATCAAGCAGTTGAAGCAAAGTAAATATTAATGGTAGTAAGTAAAATGTATTTTAAGCATTGATAAGCATTTTTTGCACAGTGGTAAAATGCTACAATTTGAGGTTAAGATAAATAAAGTTCATTTACACAAAATGCTGCAGCTATCATTTTGCTGCAATATATGCTTTGAATAGGTATATACCTAAAGCAAAACTGTTAAAAATTGACTCTTGTCTATGTGTCTACATAGATGACCCAGCAGAAAGGACCTGGTGTAAATTCTGATTCCATATTAGGCTTTTAATCCATTAATGTACCTTATGCTTGTAAGTTGCTTCCATTCTGCTCAGGTACCGGTCCTTTTGTAAACTTACACTTTTCACACTTAAAACTTACACTTTTACACCATTTTCACAGAAAAAGGCACTAATCACACAACATGCCAAATACAGACAGGCACGCAATCTTTATTTAATGTGAATGAAGTAATGGTAAAAGAGATTTTTTTTGTAAATCAATAGTCATGATAACACTGAACTTAAGCATGTTCTTAAAGATACCTTATCATGAATGTCATTCGATTGAATTTTCATGTTTTGATTTGTCCTGGGAGAAGGTTTTTGCAGTATTTATGTGTGTTAGAAAACAAAAACAAGCAAGCAGCAGTAGTAAAACTGTCAAATGCACTTCAATAAATTTAAACATAGTCTGGTTTTCAATTGACACTGTTTCTTTTTCAGTCCATGGTTCAGTAGGACATGGTTTTGAATGGGTTGTAATGCATGACATGAAATTAATGTAACTTACATGGTATTAATTCTAGTAAAGTGTAAAAGTACATTTAAGAGGCTGTGCTGTTTTTCTGTATCCATAGTAACAAGAATATCTTGTCAGCTTCAGTAGGCTACACATAGGAAATGTATGTAATATAAGCATATTTCCTGCTGTGCAAAGAATCCAACCATAGGCCTTTGCAACCTGAGTATGGATGAAGACCAATTGCACATCTGTGCATTCCCTGTCATTATCGATAAATCAGCAGTTTAAAATATACCGCAGTACCTTAAACCGTTCAATAATCTATGTAGAGTTGTTGTTGTACAATTAATGGGTGTGTTATTACAGAAAGCCTCTGTATTGATAATTGTGATAAAATAGGCATATTTGGCCATAGGTTCTTCTTTTGAAATTGTTTTATTTATCTTTTACTTTCATTTAACACTAATCTGTGCTTCGAGAATATAATCTTGCTAGATGTGTAGGAGTGCCCCTTTAAAAAACCTGTCTGATGTTTCTGATTACCACAAACTTTTGATGTGTGCAAGTAACTTGCAACCTCTACACATGTCATAAAAAAAGTAAGGAAGACAGAAAGAAAGCGTCACTAGTTGATGTAAACTGGGTACTTTTACTTCACAAAAATCACTAGACTTAATGGTAAATTGAAAATTTGAGAATGGGAATTATGAATAGTAATTCTATGTGAAATGAAAATTAAGTCTTGCGTATTACCAAAGTTCGTAAATTTAGATGGAAAAGACTGTAACTGTTGATGTTTGAAATAGGACTGACTCAGGAAAGGGATTTCTGACTGACGCAAGCGAGACTGAAACTAAGATCTGACTGACTTGTAAATCCATGCTGATTGCTTGTCATTTGAATCCATGGTGATTGCTTGTCAATGGCAGTCAGCCAGAGTTACAGTATAACACTGGTAGTTATAGTTACATTCTGCAACGTTAACACTTCTTAAGAAGTCTCCTTTTAACAAAAAAATCCTTTTACAATGATTATAATGGTTTTTGCACAGCAGGACAATGCACTGTTCATTATTAGACAGCTTCAGAAATAGTATTGTTCTTGTAATAAATAAATGGCTACTCTTGAATTTAGTATTATATAAGTAATGTATAGATACGTAAGTGTGTAACTGTGAATGTTTTATGTTTACAGGACTATGAGCAGCATGCGGGAGCTATGAGGTTATCTGTTGAGTCCACCAGCAGCGAGGGCAGTGGGAGCCGAACCAGCTCTCTTAGCTCCACCCCAGCCAAGTGGAGCATTTCGGAGGATACGACTGATCATGCTCCAGTGGTTGATGAGTGGTCTCACCTTTAATGGACCCCTACAAATGCCGACTGTGATCAAATTTTGCTTCCATTGTTATGAAACCCTGAAATAGCTGTTTAACAAACTGAACGGTGAAAGAAAAATCAAATACACATAACTTAATAGTCAGCCATTTAGTAGGTAGAAATCATTTATGAACAAATTTCATATAGTCTGAGGTTTAAGATTTCTCGATCAATTTCAGCTGCATTTCGACTGTCACCCAGTTTACTACATCATTTCAGTTCATGTCATCACCTCTATACACCTAATTTGCCTCAGTAAATTTGCTCGAAAACACTTTTCTTGCCAGAGTTTTAACAAATAGTTTTGTAAATCTTACCAAAATTCTTTTCACTGCGGAAAAAGAAGCTTTTATGTATTTTAACAGACAGTGTTTTGATTTTATGTAAATACAATACAACATTAAATTCAATGGGACTTTAATTTAAGGAAAAATTAAGAGATTTTGTATTAAGAACAAAATTCTTTTTACTTGAGTTGCATTTTTAAACAAAGTCCTGGCAGTCTTTTGGCAGACTTATTCGATAGCTAAAACAAATAAAACATGTTCACAATCTGTTGATCTTTTCTTTCCAAATTTGATATTTTGTTTCCATAGCAACTTGAAGGTAAACAACACCATTGCCAAATGACACATCTGTATTGTTAGGCCATATATTTTGAGAAAAGTAATTTGGAGTACCGTATTCTAGTAAGCTGTGATATATGGTTTCTTTGGAATTTTGATTTGGTTATTTCAGTGGTTAACACATGATATATGTATGTACATGTATTTGATCAGTTGTATACTTGCATGGGAAATATTTCCAAATGAAGTATAGTATCTGCAAACTTTTAATATTTACTTGAAGCTAAAACAAGTTCACAAGCTGTTCTATTACATGAACAGTTTTCTTACAGCAGATTTGAATATTGATGCCAGTTTTGACATCTATGACATTGTTTACCAGTACATCTGTTCATTCTAACTTTGTTATATAGATATTCTTAGTTTATTGGTAACAAGTGTTTTACTGCCTTATGTAACCAACTTTGTTATAATAAAGGACAATTGATCTTATTTCAAGGACATGTCCTTTAATTTAATGACGGTATCAGATTAAAACTAGTTTAATGAAGAAATTGCATAGACTTCAGCTCCGCCATGGATTTACACAGAAAGAATGGAACTTTTGTCAATCACTAGCATTTAAGAAATTGATGGATCACATGTCACATGTTCTATCACCTAACAGATGGTTTATGTAATTCTATGTTGTGAAAAAGCTTGGTAATTAAGGAGATAGTGCTACTGATTTAATTTGGACATAGATTTTTAATAATTACTACATATAATATGTACATCTTACACTAATATCAAATATGTATGTATATGTGCATTAATATCAAATATGTATGTTAATCTATGTACACTTTGCATTTCTTTCTCATGGACTTTTGTAAGAAGTTACCAAGAACCCAGAAGTGGGATATTCATGAACTATAAAGTTGACCGTAGTCATTTTTCTCTTGTCAGTTATTTCATAGTCAAATTTGAGTGTAATAGTTAGTGGGTTTTAAACAGAAAGCCCAGTTGTTAATGACATTGTTATGTATAAGGTGACATGCCTTAAATGTTGTAAAACTGTATGCAATAACGGCAATCAGTGATAATAATTTGTTCATTGTTATATGTTATCATCTTGCCTTCCTTCACTTAGAAACAACACTTTTTACTCACTTTGTCACTGTATAGGAACATTAACATTGTTCTTGTTATGAATTATCTTGCCTGGTCAGTGTGAGACATAGCAGTGTAGTTTCAGTTTTCTTCCACCACTGTGAAATATGGTATTATATAGTTTTCAAATTTCTAAGATAACCAATACCCTGGTAAAGTTCTAAAATGGACCTGTCCATCTTTTAGGTTGGACAGGTCCATTTGTAGAAATTGGGGATAGTCAATATAATATTTAGACTCTGCTAGTGTCTACACTTGTGATCAGAGTTATGTGCCTCCTGTAAGGGTTAAATGTGCTCACACTTTGCCTTTTTAATTGTGATACAGGCTACAATTGATGCAGGAATAGTTACTGGTAAAATTGAATGCTAGTGTCCTTGTAAGCAATAAATATCAGAGTATGATACTTCAAATACTGGTGTTTTCATGCTTCTCCACAAAAAGTACATGTTTGGATTTATGAACACACAGCAATAAGGTCTAAAAGAAGTAAAGAAGTTGAGCTTTTAAGGTCGAGAGGTCTTTCATGCTAGTTACTGTAGTTTTATGTTTTGAAACTCTGACCTTGCTTGAGAAAAGAAATGTTGGGATGAAGATGGTTTCCGACACATTGCAGCCGACTTGTAGATGTATGTTTAGTCTTCCTAAATAATGTAAGCACTTCCTTAATTTACAAGGGAGTGGATATTTGAGACAAACTGGTTGTCTCCTTTAAAGCTAGAAGTCTGGTTCTCCAATGACCATAGTCTATACTATACTTTTTGGGTGTTAGATCTTCATTGTGGTAATCTGAGTGTCGGGGTGGAAGTGTAGACAAAGTTACATAATGTTTCCTAAGTGAAGTAAGTAGATAAAATGTGCATGCTGATTCAGGTCTCAAATTTTCAGCTTCAGAAACCAAGGCTCATCTAATACATGTTGTAAATTTTCAGCTTCAGATAAGGTTTCCTCTAAAACCAGTCTCAATTTTAAGCTTCTGATTGAAGGTTTTCTGTAAACCAGTCTCAATTTTTGGCTTCTGATCGAAGGTTTTCTGTAAACCAGTCTCAATTTTTGGCTTCTGATTGAAGGTTTTCTGTAAACCAGTCTCAATTTTAAGCTTCTGATTGAAGGTTTTCTGTAAACCAGTCTCAGTTTTAAGCCTATGATTGAAGGTTTTCTGTAAACCAGTCTCAATTTTAAGCTTCTGATTGAAGGTTTTCTGTAAACCAGTCTCAATTTTCGGCTTGTGATTGAAGGTTTTCTGTAAACCAGTCTCAATTTTTGGCTTGTGATTGAAGGTTTTCTGTAAACCAGTCTCAATTTTCAGCTTCTGATCCAAGGATTTCATTGAACCAGTCTCAGTTTTTGGCACCTGATTCAAGATAGTCTATAACCAGACTAAAAATCTGGCTTATGGTCAAAGGGCTTCTCTTTAACCAGACACTGGGCTAACGATTACCTGTCAGATGCTTGAGATTTAATGTCTGTCAGAGAAATGTTTTCAAGTAAGATTTGCATTAGTAATAATCACCAGAGAACAGTTATTGATGAGGGGGGGGGGGGGGAATTATTATTGATACAGTGCACATTTAACATGGTTCAAGAAAGGATGGAATGATCAGAAACATCTCCAAAACTGACTGAAAATCATTCGCTATGACTTTTTTTTTCAGACGGTTGAATATTTTTGACATTTTATTATGATTGATTTTCTCTATGACTGACATTGAAAATGGCATCTAATCTATATAATGCACAAAAACAAAGTTTTTCCTTGGGTTATTAATGATACATGAAAGGGAGATACGTAGTTGCTTCTGGTGCCATACTGTCTGTAACGTTAGATTGTGATTCTTTACGCACTTCATTATAAGTATTTTTTGTCTTTATTTGGATCAGTTTTGAAATATTTCTAAGTTTAGGACCATTTATTATTCCCACATTGACTTTAACTGAAAATATCTCCTGGCAGAAATTGAATAGTGTGAATTTTGTTTACTGGTTATAGTTTGGTTGATGTTTACTTGTATGTGTTGCATTTACAGTAAGATATGTTGGGAATTATTCTGACAGTTACATTGCAAGTTGTCTTTATAGTTACGTTACAAATATGTTGACTGTTTCGTTACAAATTATTCTGACACTTTCATCACAACTTTCTGCCTGTTACATTATATATATCACAGTTACATTACAAAAGATCATCACAGTTGACCTTGTTAGAAGGGTTTTCTGTATTTCCATGTTTCTGTAAGGTGTGAATGAAAAGTTGCATATAAACTGGGCATTAATATGGTGTGGTTTGCTTCATTTTGTAAATCCCTGTGTTTGTAATTCAAAAATAGACTTGGTCTCGGTATTGTAAAGAATATTGCGGGGGTGTGGCAGAGGTTGTCACTGTTTATTTTCTTCATTTATATAACATGGTGAACAAAATCAATTTTCTAGGTTACTAACTCCATCATGCTTTATAACAATAACACTACAAGAGTCATTTGTTTTGAAGTCCTATCTTATTTTGATTGGTATTTACCACTTTCAAGTCATTTTCTATTGGCTGTAAGCACTGAGAGTGTTTGGAAGCCTACCACCTACCAGAAAGGTCCATAGTAGAGTAATCATTTTACTGGTGTATATGAAGTTGTTTTTTTTTTTAATAAAACCTACTACTAAAACTTCTAACTAACCCACCGTATATGTATTAAATGATCATGCTGCTGAACTTTTATTATACGTTTCATGTTTCGTCTCCATATGATACCTTTTTTTTCTTCTTTTTTTTACAAAGGGAAATGCATAAATCAGATTTTCATGGGTGTGCTGTTTCTATGAATTGACATTGAATTAAGTTAAATCCATTTTAGCTGGGAGAACTCCCACCCAATAGGTGATATTGAGTGACTTTGACATGTAAATCAAATGTTATAAGAAACACAATCTAGTCTTTTTGAAGTAGAATTGTTTGAATTTAGATGGGCAAAGGTGGGCGGGGAATGTGATTACATGATGATGCATTGACTGTAAGAGTTAGAAATAGTGCACTGACAGTTACCTTCTGTGATACAGAATTTAACAGGGATGGTTTTAAAGTAGGGTTATGTCATATACATAAAATTATGCAGAGAAAATTGCAACCGGAATAAAGGCAGAAAATGGCATTTTTACCTGCACAGATGTAAAGAGGTGATATTTTATATTTGACCATATTTGCATATTTTATTTTCAAGTGCCAGTACATTTTTTTCCTCAGTTTGAAGATTTTTGCTTGGATTGTTTTATGTTTATGTATCTGTAGTTAAGTAAGTAGATTCCAGGACACATATTTTCTCAAGTTTTCATATAACACAGGTGTAAAAGAGACTAGATCTGTCTAATATCAGATAATATGTTTTCATTTTTATGATAACTTTGTGCGCCTATAAGGTGTAGATTTTTGTTATTTACACAAAACTTTGGTTTATATAGATCATCATATAGCTTTGTTTTATATTGAAAAGGTAAAATAAATTCCCTTACAGTTAACTCTATGGGTGTTGAGGGCAAATAGAGTCTTTACCAGCAACTAAAGTAATTGGGAATATACATTGTCATTATTTTGTATCCTGTAGATTGTATTTTCAGAAATGTAGCAGAATAATAAATGGAATATGTGTCTTAGAATCTGCTTGTTCCTAGTTGCTGTAAGTTACGGATATTTTTGTTATTTTTTTGTGCTTTACAACATGCATATAACTGATATGTAGCTGTTAAGCCACACCCTCCTGAATTTCTTAAATACACCTGCCTGTCATTCTGTTTGGGCAGTGCAATTATTTACCTGTAGGGATGAGTACTAAAAATAAACAGTGAAGAGGCTATACAATCAGATGGATGCACTGGATCTAAACACAGAAATATGCGGATGCAGTTTGTTTTGCAAGATCAGATAGTAAATAGACATCAGAAATTCCAAGTGGGCGAAATTGTATTGTGCACATGTTCAGTATATTGCGATTCAAGGACTAACCAGCAATAACATTTTTACAATTACTGTAAGTTTTCTAGTTTATGAAGTTTTTAACTTGTTACTGAACATTTCAGCGTTTATGTTAAACTCTTTCAAGAGATAATGTCAAGGCAGTGGTGGGTCTGCAGGTCTAGCAGCTGTCACATTACTGGTCCCTTTTTTTGGAGAAACAAAAAAAGAATATATGCATGTTGTGGAGTAGTTTCAGTTTGTGTATTAAGTGATCCTGTAGATATATAATTACAAGTAACGATTCATGCAGTACAGTCAATAGTCATACTGCATTAGAGATAATCATTTATTGCACTAGTATTATAGTATGATAAAGAAGAGAAGTAAGATGTATACTAACCTATATTTCAGTGATGACACGAGCAATGGCTGCAATAACGTTGTAACTAAAACTGAAGTCAGATACAGCTTTGTTGCATTCATTGCAGAAATTTACTGCTTTGCTATATTATCACTTGTTAAATATCATTAAATTTAGTCTTTGTAGCCACAGACAGTATAGATGTATTGCTTTTTCGCGAAGACTGTAAGCGAGTTAAAGTCTTCTTGCACTAAATAGATAATGTAATTGTTGTACAAAGAAACACTGTGTATATATAACTAAATATCATTGTAATGTTGTTTGTATATTGAAATCTTACCACAAATTTTTAATTCTGTATTATAAGCTTTGCTGTAACTTTAATATAAAATAATGTATTAAAACATTTTGCTAGGTAGATAAACAATTTTAACTAATCATCTTGTATCTTGCTTACTGCATTCTTGTATATTGTTTAAAGCCAATTGTTGCAGTGGTTATCGTATGATACAAGATTTAATAACAAAATTCTATAAACTTGATCGTGGGTTGCTTTTCATTTCCTCCAGTTCTAAATCATATTGAAACACCTGTCCCGTTAGTTTATACTAATTTATTTATTCTCGATTGCGAATCAAGTTCTTACAACTTACATTAATCGCTTCCGAGACTCTTTGCAGATGGAACCAACCTCGAAGAGAGAGAGGCAGTGTCTTTCCTAAGGACACTACCGACATGGTGATGGTAGAGATCGTTATGTCCCGTTGTCGCTCACAGCCAGTAGCCTCCACCAAAGTCGTTGCCCTCCAACTTTAATTTTTCATACTGAATTATCACCATGGAAGTAATGTTTAAGGGCATAACATCTTGGCAAATTTCTAATGCGCAGACAAATAATCTTCTAGACAATGGAGTTAGTGCCGTTTGATTGCCAAAACATTTCCAGATTAGCACAGCTATCTGCCTCAGATAAAGTCTTCGTCCGATCTGCGAAAAAAACGGGTAATAAACGTAATATTTGGGCCAAATTCCATTACTGGCCAGATAACCTGATTCTAATTGCGAAAAATTTGGCAGTTTAACAATTTTTGTTCTCTATCTTGTAAAGCATTTGTGTAATCTGCATGAAAACTGATTTTAATGTTTTTCTAGTAAATCATTCAGTAATGTAAAGTTTCCAAAATTAGCACTATCTGCTGTCGAGTGTAGACAGTCTACCACCTTTACCAAACATGCTTTACACAACTATATGTCTAGGCATCATCCGCATGGCCAAAGTCTTTCAATTTCTAGCTTTTGATTGAAATAGTCTAACCAATGTTATGTCAGTGTATTACAATCACATTTGCCAGATTTCAAGAAGCTTCACAGTGATAATTGGCATCAAGTAGAGTGGTTATTCCGGTTTAAGAGTGGTCAATCCGGTTTATCTAAAGTAATCTCGGAAATATTACCCTTTGTGAATTATTTGACACCGACGAATCCACACCCGTCGCCAGGGAAGGTAGAATTTTTGATTCGGGCTTTCTAGATGTCTGTTACTATGTCTGTGCGCTATCATTAACTACGCAACCGTTAAAATGTCCCCAAGCCCGGGAGAGCCGAGAGTTGAGGATCACGACGAGTAGATGAATCTTGAAATACTGAATAAATTGTATTAAGGTGCTCACACTCGTTCAAAAAATACGTGTTAAGAATCATTGCATGTACGAAATCAGAAATAATTTGACCAAAGTTTGTATGAATGACAATTGGTGATACTCATCTCATTGATGTCGATTGCTAATGCCCCCGATTGATAGAATTGCAATTTGATACGTACATGAACAAAATGTAAATCACTAGATCGTGTCAAGCAACGAAAACGGTCAGCGTAGCATTGTAAGTAGTAGTAAACTTTGGTGAAAGCACTTTTATCGAAAATTTTATTAATTTTGGGTCAGCAGTTAATTATTTTATTTTATATTCGTACGATTTTAACATTGTTTAAACATTCCATTTAGTCAATTAGTAATCGTTAATCGCTATCGGTTCTAAATGTAGAGGTCTTGACAGTGTTATTTTTGAGCCATATCTCGTCAGACGTTACCGCCACATCCCCAGTTTGCACAAATTAAATCAATGGCAAGTGGAACGTGTGAGTTACTAGTACCTTCATGTGCAATGAGTTGTCAAAATCCGCAGACAATGGGTTGCGCTTGTGTATAAAGTATACTGACAGCTTTAAGAGGGAAGTTTTACAGCAAAACTCAAACTGTATCTACTTAAATAGGCCAGTGGAAAAAATCAGGTAAATTACAGTTGTGTGCAGTACGTTCTCGTCTGTCTAAATCTTCAGACATGTAATCTCTTTTCCCGGGACGTATCTGACAAGTTTACTGCTAGAAATAGAAATTCGAAATTTCCATTGTCTGGATATAGGTATTTATAGATCTGGCTTTGAAAACTAAGCAGAAGTAATAAAAAATACTGACGAAATTTTTCTTGACACAGTCTGAAGTTAGATTAAATTTCAGAGAAAATTAGATATACATGTAGTAAATATTCGGCTCTCTGCCTTTTGTGCTCTTAAAAAGCCACAAAGCGAAATGTATTTAGAATGGCAGCCTTCATGTGACACGAGCTAGATGTGACTATAAAGTTGTTCTTCTAAGATGAAGGTAAAGGTACAGTTATGTTAAAGCTTTTAAAAGTTAAAAGCCACAAAGCAGTAGACAGACTCAATCAGACAAGAGCACTGTCTGCCACTGCGAAGCTAAACATATCAGTCCACCTTGATTGGTAACGACTTTTACCTTTCTAAACTGATGCTACGTGTGTGACTAATATTATAATAGGTTCTGTTGTAATTGTGACGTAAATGCGGTATGTTTTAACAGTGTTTATATAGGCTTTTTGCTGAAGGTCTTCAAAATACTTGAAAAATACCAAAAATAATCTTGAATTCAAATACGTCGTCCAACAATCAAACAACGGTCGTTTTGATTCGTGGCTTGCAAAGAAACTAACAGCCTACTCGTCAATTTCTATTCTAACAGACATAACCAACAAAAAAAAAGGAAACCGTAAAATCAGCTCTGTCTGTTTAACAGTAGTAAATTACATTATAGAAGCCGAAGAATAATGTTAGAGATGATGCTTCCTTAGAGGAGATCAGTCTATCCAGTAAATGAATACACTTTTTTTGTGCAACGAATTATTATAACAGCCTGAAGA
This sequence comes from Saxidomus purpurata, assembly GCA_022818135.1. Lineage (NCBI taxonomy): Eukaryota > Metazoa > Mollusca > Bivalvia > Venerida > Veneridae > Saxidomus > Saxidomus purpurata. Next base: position 23,805 of record JAFMSR010000531.1, read on the forward strand.
CATTTTGGTCTACGGGTTCTAATTACCAGTATGTGCCAGTAGAATTTCAGTTAGCAAAAACCGTCGCGGCAAACGTAAGTGTGAATATGGCAGACAGTTGTTCGTATTTGTGGTCACTTAAAAGAAACAGTTTACAATCGAACAACTCCGACCCAAGACCTCCGACCCAAAACACTATATAGCGTCTAAATGGTATTTAATTCTTGGTGGGCTTATCCAAAATAATAATAATAATATCTCTTCAAAATTCATGCAGCACACCACGATCTTTGAATACGCATATGTACATGGTTAAATACCTTAAGTAGCACGACCTAGACTAACTGACCTTCTTGACCTAATGACAAAATTGACCAATTGGAGATACATGTATAATAATAATAATAATAATAATAATAATAATAATAATAATAATAATAAATAATAATAAATAATTATAATAATAATAATGATAATAATAATAATAATTATAATTATAATAATAATAAATTCTTTATTTCATGAAGGTAAGCCCATTAAGTGAAAGTATAGACATTACAGTTATTTACAATGTGGCCTTCAAACAGCAAATGAAACAATAAAACAAGAAAAAATAGAAGAATAAAGGCACATGTATCAATCATTCTAAATCATACACAAAATAACACATACCTGACAAACACTCTGGGATTCATGAAATAGAATTTACGGTAACAATACAATTACACATTCAAATGGAATAAAAGTCAAAATTTAGAACACTAACATACATAGCATTCATATACAGTCATGTATCACACATCCAACACATTAATATATTTATGAAAACTGCAAATGTAATAAAACATTCTTTAAGTCATATTCAAATGAGTTCAATGAATTTATCTGTCTTATATACAAGGGTAAACGTCTAAATATCACTACTATGATAGGTAAACGTATCCTTCATGTAAATTTTATATATAAATAGGTGTAAAAATCACTTAATGGTTTATTTTCCAATATAAAGTATTGTGCTCAGTTGTACCTTACAGAAATACATTTTAGAATTTAAAAATTTGGGCCGATTATTGTTTTATTTATATACAAAAATGTATTTATCTATATTCTGCTGTATAGAGTAGATTGTACGAACTTAGGAATGTAAACAAATCTTGAAATTCTAACTGTTGAGTTCAGGACTGTGTAACGTTCCTAAACTTTTTTCGTGATATTTCGTCAGAATCCTGCATGCATGGCCTCTCTGATTGAAAGGTTGGACATCCAAGGTTGTCTTATATTGATAAACCATCATTTTAGCTGTCAGTTGCCTCTATTATTATGGATTACAGTGGATTGATTGCTGGTTCATCTTTCCTTTCTTTATTCTCTGTCTGTAATCATGTTTACGTTTCCACTACACTGAACGCGTCTACATTGATACAAACTGCGTTCTGTATAGTACTCCAAACAGTCCTGCTCCATTCATTGTTATTTAGATATATTTTGGGCGTCTGTAATCGATTTGTTTGTTTGTCGAGAGAAAGTAATGAGAGAAAAATTACACAGAAGACACCATCCTTTAAATACTCTAGCTGTTTGTTTCTCTGTTGTTGTTGACCTTCCCAAGACAGTCGCATAATGAAAAAGCTTTATTTGCTTTAGAAACACTACAGGCTGATTTGCTCGTTTGACTTCGTTTGAACTTCTGAATAGAAGATTCTCGAGATTTCCCCAAAAATATGAATACATTTGAATCAAGCGTACAACACATTGCAAATGTATTGATTTAGTTATAGCTTGCTGTATGTCCATTTAAATATTTGCCAGGCAAAGTTCGTATTGGTTAAAAATAAGAGATTAAAACAGAAATGTATGTATGTAGCTCTATAGAAACTGTTAAAGAACACTCCATTTTTCACAGCTGAAAAAAAGTGTAAAATGACCAAGAATTATCTAAATGTTCAGTCAGATAATGTTTGCTTCCTTATTATGTTGGCATCATTTTTGAAAAAGATATAATACATATAAATACTTGATTTTAAATTCTTTATTTTTTTTTTTTTAATTATAGCTTTTGATGAAATATATCCTGACAAATTCTCTTTAAGTAATTTTGAATTGGATCAATGACCCTGACTTTTGTTTTATATTCAATTCCTTAAAGCCTTCGAGAAGCGTTCAAATATGAATGCAATTGGACGTTTATGTCGCTTATAATTCACGTGAAATTGAAAGTTAACGTGTGGTTAGATTTATAGGGGCTAGGAACATTTGAATGAAATATATGGAATTTATGGACAAAATGACAGTCCTATTCCTCAGTAACACGCTGGTTTAAGAATCTCAAAGTGGTATAATTTCCGTGCAAGATGCTTTCCCAGTCAGAAATGCGCAACGTCCTCTAAAATGATAGCCAGGGTCAAGGAAATAGTAGCTATGGATGCAAGAAACATTACAATACAAGTTGCTACGTATGTTGGCATTTCAACAGGAACTGCCTATACCATTGTTAAAAACCACCTGAAAATGAGAAAGATTTGTTCAAAATGAATCCCCCCTTTGCTTACCGAAGACCAGAAACGTGCTCGCGTCAAAATAACAAACATCCTTTTGAATCAGTACCCAAGATACAACGCACGAACTTTTGCAAATATTGTCACCGGGTTCATTTTTTCGAGCACCAGCGAAGGTTGCATTACAAGATATGAGTTTCAAGGAACGGCAAAAGACTTCAAGTTGCATTGCAAAGCGAACCCATGAGTGTCAAAAAGGTAATGTATGCCATATTCTTTAGCAATCGAGGCACTGCTATTCAGGTTGCAGTACCTAAATATAAGTGCGTTTATACACAGTAATTTTCTACAAAACCAAGGTGCCACGAAAATTAAAGAAACATTTCGATAAACGCCGCCCTGGTTTTCGAAATGTGCGATTGTTGCATGACATGCTTCATCGAACAAAGCCACCATTGTAAAAGAATAAATGTAACAGGAAAACGTTGCTGTGTTTTCCCACACACAATATTCGCATGATCTGGTCCTCTGTGACTTTTTTGTTCCTTAACTAAAAAAAGTACCTCTCTGAAAGAAATTTTGTACAACGAAAACATTTTGGATCTTCAATATTCGAGTGTCTTAACCATTATGAAAAATCATTTAAAGATTGGATAAGGAAATTGATGTTGTGCGTGTCAGTTGGGGTGAATATGTTGAGGATGCCAGGTGAAAATAACATCAAAATTGAATTCAAATTTGAAAACACCTCGTAGGAATAACCTATTTATCAAATGGGATTGTGTGCATTCATGTAATTGTTGATTTAGTAATCATACATATCTTTTTTGAAATTTTGACATGCAAAGGGAACATTAGTGCTATCAAACCCAATAAAAATTGCTTCAATCTTAAGGTAGTGTATAAGTTACTAGCTTCGATGATTGCTCCAGCACGGTAATATTAGGTCTGTATATTCTGTGTTTAACATCATATAAATAAAGGCCATTTCTACAGGAACATGGAGACCTGTCAATCCATATTCATGACAATCAACTCGCCTACGATCTTTACAGTATCAGGAAATGACAATCAAAGTTGAATATATACTTCGGAAATATAAGCAACATCCTTCTTCTTCAATTAGATTGTTTATATCTACACTTTTACAGCAAAACTGAACTGTATCTGTTACTTAAATCATCCAGTGGAAAAACCAGGTAAATTACAGTCATGTGCAATACGTTCTCTTCTGTCCAAATCCACAGACATGCAATCTCTTTTCCCGGGACGTATCTGACAAGTTAACCGGCTAGAAAATTTAACAGAAATTAGAAAATTTCCGTTGTCTGGATATAGATATATTTTAGTTCTGATTTTAAAAAGACTGAGCAGAACTAAACCAATCTAACGAAATGTTCTTGACACATCGGGTCTGAAGCAAAATCAAATTTCAGAGAAAATTAGATTTAATGAAATTCTCTTCCTTCTTTCCACATTGTAACACTTGAAAACAAAAACACCCAAACTATTGTATTTTGTTTTGCTGCCTTGTAATGACACAAGCTAGATGTGACTATATAGCTTTTTACCTGAAGAAAGTGAGAGAGCAGATCTGTTAAAAAATTTGAAACCGCTAAGAAGTAGGCGGAATAAATATGACATGTCATTATGATGCTTATGGTTAATTCATGCTATACTAACATATTTTCCATATTTGTCCATCTTTATTAGGCTATCTTTACTGTCTAGCGAGAGTACTGGTCGTAACTTTCAGGAACTGATTATCCAGTATAGTTAATATAAGTTTTAGACCTACAATGTTTGTGAAAAAAATATGATATATTTAAATTTTAGGTCGAATTGGAAGGATTATAATGTGTGTCGACTTATCTTCACTTTATTTTCTAACATGTATTATTTAATAATAACTATATATTCTTACTGACTTAGGTCCTCAGAATACTTGAAAAGGATCTGAAAACATTACACAGACATTTAAATATTCTGTTCATTAATTATGCCCGACCGCTGTAATTTGTGGGTTGGAAAGACTTTATATACAGCCGCCCTACAAAACTTTTACTCCAGCAGATAAATTTAGAAAGAAATCGTAAAATCAACTCTGATTTCAAGTCGCAAAATTAAAATGACAAGAGTTATTGGACTTTATTATAAAACATAGCACCCTGCCTCCGTGGAGTATAACATGTTTGTAAATACATATAATGTAGCAAAAGTTGCGTTATTTTATTTTATTTAAACAAGGTGTCACCACAACAACCTTGGTATCTCAGGATAGATTTTTAAAACGAAAATCGATGTAGACTTGCGAAACTTTGTCAGCGTTCGCTTTTGTAGATAATAGATCGATATTTTTAATTTCACATTTAAGCACATTATGTTTAACATTTAAGTTATCTTGACATTTTAGATTTTACGTTCGCAAAAAAAGATTAAACGGCTCCGACGTTAAAATACTTGTATTCGCGACCATAAAATGCCACATTTGCTGTCGCAGATATCAGAATATCAAAACAGTTAACTCTACACTATTTTGCAGAGAGATTCTATCGACCAGCAGAAATATTTAATTTCATTTAAGTCACAAACAACTTAACCTGATTGCTACTGTCTAATCCGGAAACTGTTATCCGATCTTCCAATTAGGATGTCTACAGGTAACAGACGAGTTTTGAGGTGTCGTTTCGTATTTCAGATAAGAATCCAATTAAAGAACACTTCATTCAGTATGCACACATAAGTCGCTTATAGGGCTTATTAGAACGTGAACGCGGAATCGCCAATGAAATTTGATTTTGCCGATTTGATAAACATTATCTTAATCTGATAGTTTTCTTTAACCATCGTATAGATCTACATAAAATATGTTGTTGACGATTGCAATTATTTAAAAAGAAAGGATGTTCACGGTGCTCTTCGTAAGTCTACGATATTATTCTTTAAGTAATCGTGTAAATGCGAAGCCGTCTATGTTTCGCTACATTCCAATAATATATTTCAAATGTGGTAATTGTACTTACCGGGAAAACATTCTATGACGCATTTGGATATTCAAAACGTGGGCCATTTAGATTTAATTGTTGAAAGAATTGGTACTACTTTAGTCAATTACTTGTAATTTTCTCGCAGAAGTATTTTTCATAATAGCAATAATAACTTAACTGCTCGCTCTCAGATTTTGGTGAAAAATAAAGTTCCTCAAACTGTATGAAAATAAATATTTTAGAAAATATAGTCAAATAAAAAGGTTCCAGTATAAATTCCTGTAAAGTATATCTGTATATTTGAAATTATACGCTACCAAATTAAAAAGCATTTTAAACGCTTCTGAGATTCCTACATAAAGAAATAGTGTAGCGGTGCCGTAAAACCCAGCTCTCCAACATTTGCAACAGGTTTTCTCAAATTCCTACCTAGATTTTTAGTTGTGTTGTTGATTCTAGCAATTACTTTTACATTTTATATTTTATTCTAACACAAGCGGCTGCTTTTCCTATAGATAAACATATAGGGAGAAGCCTGTATTTTACGATAAAATACAGCACGTTTTTTCCAAGGACGACGTGCCTTAAATGACGTAATGATGTGACGTATGTAACAAGTGCGTCTAATCGTTTCTCGCGTTTTAAGGCAAACTCCTCACAGCGATTTGACTGGTTGAGCTATATATGGGTGGCAGGGAAGTTTGTTTTATGATAAAACGTACGTTAAATGAAAAATAATCACATGGTCAACATAATTTTTTGTTTGAGAGACCAATAAAAATAATTCGATCTGCACTTTGTACAACTACAAGCGGCATGATCTGATGATGTGGATCGGAAATTTTTGCGTACCAAGGACAAAATCTTGAAACAGAAATAAACAAAGCAATACCAGCAACGAAAGATAAATTCAGTACTGTTCAATGTGTATAACAGGGAAAACCAAAAATGATTTTTGGTTACCTCATAATCGATGAAACCGTTCACAGGCCTACTCGGTTCTAACTTGACAGCAGCGTCAGATAAATGGCGGGTGATTTTGCTCACGTGAGTTCCCTCTCGGAAATGTACGTAAATTATATCTTCTTTTTTTAAAGAAATTTATTTAGTTAAATATATAATGTAATTGTTCGTAAATAAGAAAGTTGTCAATAAAAAAAAATCTGTAATTTGAAAATCAAACTACAAACTCTTATATCGAGCTCCGTACGTTCCGTAAATATCCGTACATTTCCGTGATATGCATATGAGTACCTTCCGTTATCAGCTAACAGCGCAGTTATTTCTAAAACAGAGTCCATGAAAAAATTGTGTTATGGAGCCCGTAAGCTATGGAGCATTTTGCAATCGTTTGAAGTTGTATGTACTTTCTTTTATTTGTAATATGTTCTTGCCGTATGCGACATTCAAACAGAAGATTGATCTGGTCAATCTTGCACTACTTTCCCATAGCGCGTGTTTACAGTTGTTATCAGCACATGGCACAGTTAAATTGTCTAACTAATGAGTTTCATTCAAAGGATTGCACTGTCCACCAATTCTAAAATACAGAATAAATTTCAAGCTACATGATTAATTTAGTCTTGTCCAATACATAGTTTAACAGTCCGTGTTCATTAGGAACATTTGAAACCGACGTCAAATGCTGTGCGTAATTGACTCCAGTACAACTCCGAGTAATGAATGAATTTTCCGTCACGTATGTATTGTCAGAGATGATTACGGACTAGTGTCTAATTGAGAAGATTTAGATTTCTGCAGGTAGCACGTTTGGAACTTTCTATGGTTTAACTTTTACCCTGCTGACGTAATATGACTCAGTTCCTTGTAATAACTGCACATTATGATAAGCCTGTTGACCCATGCAGTGTTCCCCTATCAACTTGTAAACTTTTACTACTTCGATTTTCCCGATGAATTGCCTTGTTCATATTTTTCAGTTTTGCATAAGTTTTACATGTTACCCATTCTGTCTTGGCTTGACTTCTGAAAGAACTCAGTGACACTTAGCTACATGGAAAAAGCACAAATTTGTTAAAACGTATGCTCCTTTATTCTTGTCATGTGAGTGAGTTAGTGGAAATCGAATGTATAATTATATTGTATATATATATATGTACTTCCTAGTATCAACACTGTTAATGCTCTTTTTCTTTGTAACATTTATGATATTTAACTGACTTTGCATGTTTGAAATGACTTTTTAATTATCAACTTTATATAGCTTTTTGTCACACCCTTTATCATAGACACTCCATAAAACTCGTTTCAGATCAAATTACTTCAAAAGCATAAATAATATAACATTTGCAACTATTATTACTTAACCCTAAAATTTAAAGGTATACATTCCAGTCATCATCGGTAAAATATGTTACAGTACCGTAAAACACTCAACAATCTGTTGTATAAATTAATGGGCGAATACCTATTTATTAAAGAAGGTCTCTATGTTGATAATTTGTGCTACAACAAGATATTTTTCTATATAATTGATCTATAAAATTGTATTTATTTATCATTTTTTCATTCACTGAACACGTAATTTATATTCGGAGAATATGATCTGCTATATTTGGGAAATGCCTCTTAAAGCAGTAAACAACATTCTCTATAAGCACCAAAAGTCAGCAAAAATACTTTATCAATTTTATGTCACAATAATTATAATGACAACACGCAAGAAGATTAAGCTCGCGTAATGTAAGAAATATTTTGCTATCTTGGTTCATTGTAAGCCTAACAAGATATAGCATCTGATTCAAATAGTCTTTGACTCCACAAAATGATCCACTACACGGAATAATGAACCATCAAACCAGACTATTGAAATGGCTAACGTTTTAGTACGGTGCGTTTGCTTTTCAAAAAGTAATCATGTGCTAGACTTCAGCTTTATTTGTAAGTTTAAAACGGTGTTGAAAATTCTGCCAAGACAAATAAAAAGAAATTTTCATTTACTTGCTTCGAAAAAAAGTTGAATGTATACGCACAAGCAACTGTGGTATCCATGACAACAGCAGGTGGATTTCATGCTTATGTTACATAATGTCACCAGTTTACATGTGGATTATATTTCAGTTTTAATTATACAAGATAATATAGGACACACTACCGTCTTATAGGAAATAAATAGCTTTTTTTCTTCAACATTTAAGAAATACGAAGCCAATTTAACACATTCGCACCAAAGGAATATTTTCTTTTATAATACATTACCTCTTTTTTCAACAATTATTCGCACTAATCTTTTTATAATACATTACCTCTTTTTTCAACAATTATTCGCACTAATCTATACATATATCTTAGTAATATTCCGATCATATACCAGTATATGCATAATTATGCATTTTAACTTTTTTCATTCTTACATCTGATTGGATTTCCAAAAGCTCTTAGATTTTATCGAATTGTAGGTTTCATTTTGTTCAAAGTATTAGAGAAACTAGCTAGATATAGAAATTTGATATATTGTTCAGTTTTCTGTGCCATACACGTAACTGGTACTAATTGTTAAAAGCTACAAAGGACTATTTCTAAGGAGTGGTCTAGTTATACCCAAATACTAAATTGCCGTAGAAATCAGAAGCAAATAATTTGAACCTGAGTAAAAATGCCGAAAACATGTCTCAGTAGGATTAAAGAGTATGGTTCTTGTGGACAGAGGTTTTAAAGTTCAGTTTTGACCGAAAATTGTTTGTCCACTTTTATTGAAATAAGACTGTATTTGAATCTAGTGTTCCACATTTTAACAAACTTTTTGCCTTTTTATATTATCGTTGGTTATCGTTATTATTTTACACCTTTTAGAAATACAGTGTTATGAAGGGGATATATTATGATTGGTTTATTTTCAAAATATCACATTTTATCACTTTGTACCTTAGATACAGCTTTGATGGTAGCAAACGGTTTGATCGCCTCGGGCATTAATGATATTAAGTACCATAAAACCGCATATACCATCTCAAATATCAAAATTACGAAACAGTTAACCCTTTGATATTTTGCGAAGAGATTCTACCGACCAAAATAAATGTCAAATTTCATTGAAATCACAAACAACTTAACCTGATCAGGCAATTGCATCCTGATTTTCCAATAATTAGAATGTCTACATTTAAGGTTTAGTTTTGCATTTCAGATTAAAACCCAATAAAAGAACGCTTCATTTAGTATGCTTTAAGAAATATTAGAACGTGAGTGCAAAATTCAATATTGCCGATTTGCTAATTGATTTTTTTCTTCAATTTTATTCATAATAAAATATTATTAACATCTGAGAATTATATAAAAAAAGAAACATTCACAGGGATCTTCGTCTCTCGGCGGAATGTTTGATTTAATCAACGTGTGCAAAAGGCTTTGATTTGTTTTTGCAAACAGATTTAAAATATGGAGAACATGAGAAATTGCTTTAAAACACACATGGAAAGGATGTCCCCGATGCATACATTGATACCCTTTCGGATATTCCAAACTAAAATCGGTACTATATATTTACGATTACTTTTTTTTCTTGCAAAACATCTTCCTTATTGACAGAACACAAAAATTATCACATATATTATTTTCATCAAGTACGACAAAACATTTATACAATGGAAAAAGAAAATGCGAGGATTATGGTCGAGGAAATGCGTTGACGGCTTGTCTGTTTATAAATCACCATATAGCAAAATAAAAGCGTCAAAATATTACACAGATTAAAACAAAAATAGAAAAGTTAATGAGTTTCATTCCAAAGATTGTTCTGTGCAACGATTCTAAAATTCAGAGTAAAAGTCAAGCTACACGGTTTATTCAGTTTCGTCCTAGATATATCATAACTGTCGCAGCTCATTAGGGAAGCCAACGTCATTTGCTGTAGGCAATTGGCTACTGCACAACCTCAATTAATGAGTGAATTTTCCGTCACGTATGTAATGTCAGAGGTGATTACGAACGATTACTTCGAAGAAGATATTTTAGATTTCTACAGTTGGTAAGACGTTTCGAACTTTCTCTGGTGTAATTTTTATCCTGCTTATGGCATATGCTCCTGTCACTGCGCAACAACTGCATATCATGATCAGCTTTCACATCAGTGCAGTCTGGTCATAACTTGCATTGTTCGCTATGCAGTCAGTAAAGGGGAGAACCAATGTAAACGAAGTAGGCAGAGAATGTCTTCATTGCTTCGGCGTGTAAACCAATAGCAAACAAAACGAAGTTGTACGTAAGTTATCCCTACCTGTCGACACAGTATCTCTTTTTCTTTATACGTTTGTGCTTATCAATCGCAATTACTATCTTAATTTCACTGATTTGTTCTTGTGCCCCTTAACTATGAACTTAATATAGCTTTTTGCCACATCCTTTACTATGTTAACAAATATGGTATTGGCCGAAATATAAAGCATTATTCAAATAAAGTTTAATTGTCGAATTTGCTACACTTCAGCAGTAAATAAATGATACATCCTCATGGAGTCCATCAATGACCAAATTTCCTAAGAAAAACACCATCAATTGTATGTCACAGTCTGTTGACAAGACGCAGGAAGATTAAGCGTGCATACTTTTATAAATATTTTAAATTTTGGTTCATTTTAACCCTAACAAGATATATTAAGATTAGCATCTAATTCAAATAGTCGCATTGTCTGCAGAAAATGATCCACTACATGGAATAATGAAGTATTAGGTCTTAACACTTAAACCAGAAGAATCCGGAAATCGCCCCCGGTTTTAATTTTGGTCCTCTACGTCAAAGTGCTTTTAAAATTTTAAAGCAAAGTATTTAAACTACTGAAGGCAAATAAAAGATAAAAAAAAACAAACCTAGATGTGTTTTCAGCCGCTAGTTTTGAAAAATTAAGGCCAGGCAACTATAGAACTGCACACAAACAGCCATGTTAAATATGACAACATCACATTGATTTTATACTTAAGTAACATAACGTTGTGTATTACTTTTATATTTTACTGTTAAGTCAGCCGGAAATAAGTAAAAGACAATTAAAATATCCTACATAAGTGACCCTCCCCCCAAACCGCAGGGGGTCAAGTATGTTAATCGTTTTATTGCCCCTTATCAGTTTTAATCCTGTCTGATTAGGTCCAGCAATGTATTTGTAGACGTGACATGTAGTACAATACTATAGGACCATAAATTTTATTGATTTGTACAGATAATTGCTTTATAACTTATTTCCTGTTGTTTATATAAACAGTTTTATATAATTATGATATTTTACTTTTATTGCAGGATATGAATTTTTTAAAAAATAAATGCAGTATAACTGTGATTTTAAAGTTATATTGAGAATATTAATATGCTGAAGTAATTACTCTTACAGGAAACCCATTATCACTTTGTTTAAAAATAAATAGATGTTATAGTTGAAACATAAAATAAATTTATATTGCAGAATAACTGTGATTTCATAGTTGAACAATGTTTTAGATACTCAAGTAATTCCTCTTAACAGCAAATACTTAGATGTTACAGTAAAAACATGAGAGAAAATATTGGCTTATTTTACAGTTAGAAGTTAGTTAGAAGAAGCGTTCAGTTGCATTTTTAATTTACAACGAAATGAATAGAGTCAGAAGGTCTTTAAATTTATGTATAACTAACACCCCTTTCATACATTATCTGTACATTATGTAAGGGAGTTATACAGTAGCTGAATATGATAAACAGAAGCTAGTCTTCCAGTGACTAGTCATGTTAATTGACCACTGCTGTGAATTCGTTGTGACTGGACCCCTGTGGTGCATATCTCACATTCTATTAGTATGTCATTTTTGAAAATTAATTTTTTTCGACGGCAATGGAAGGCGAGCAGCTTTAAAACTGAGTGAAAAATGACGAAGGACGTGTCTCAGTGGGATATAAGATAAAAGTGTTTAGGCACATATTGTGTTGACAGAGGTATCTTGTTAATTGTCACCTTTATGGAAATAAGACTTTATTTGGTATTTAGATCAGGCGTTCCACTTCTTTCCTATCTTATCGTTGGTTCTCATACTTTGCGCCTTTTAGAAATATGTCATACATCTTAGATTAATAATGAGAAAGTGATACAAATCACATTTTCCGGTCGCTTCGTGCAATAAGACTTTTATAACACAATTATTATAAATGATTGATACACGCAATAAAGATTGGCCGAAGAAATGATAAATACGTTTTAATCAGACATGTCTTCACATAGCGAAAGTGCTTTACTCATTACCTTTATTTATTGTGTCTAGTACAGTCAGATTTTGATTAATGTTTCGGTCTTAAAAATTTCCGATCTAACCTATATCTACGGGATATAGCCGGAATCCTGCATGCATTGACTCCGATTGTAACTTCGAAGGTATAAAGTTTTTTTGTTATTAATGAACGATCATTTCAGCTGTCAGTTGCCTCTATTATTATGGATTACAGTGGATTGATTACTGGTTCATCTTTCCCTTCCTTATTCTCTCTCTCAGAAATCATGTTTGCTATTTCGTTACAGTGAGCGCCTTTGACCTATATCTTCACCCACCGTATCTCTCCTCAATCTTTCATCTATATCCCTTTTCTTTCTGGTTTACTCTTCTTTACTCTATATTGAACCACTTTAGACAACATTTGCGTTTTTGCATTTGTTTTTATTAAAATATTAATTTGAGTATCCTTAAGATTTAAAAATACTGATCGTTACGTTGATCCTTTTGCACATCATTAGCGCAGTTTTGCAGGATAAATGGAAGCGAGATATTGTAGAAGCTTTTAAGCTTCCTCCTGTATTCTGTATGATTTATATTATACTTTACACTGCTAATTCAATATATTTGTATATGTGTTGTTTGTGCATGTGTATATTGTGCATTTATGTATATGAGAATTATTGTTTAAACCTATGCTCGCTCTGTATAACAGTCCAAACAGTCTTGCTCCATTCATTGTGGTAAAGATAAATACTTGGGTTGTCTGTAATCAATTTCTTGTTTGTCTAGAGAAAGGAAATATAAAATTGACATAGAAGACACCTCCCATCACGTACCCTGTCTGCTTGTTGTGCTTTTATTGAGGATTTTTTTCAGTAAAAAGTACTTTCTATGATTGGTGTATTACATAAGATATTTACTCACTAAAGTAACACTACGCGAGACTTTCAGCTGCTCTGAATGTAAACAATCAACTGATTTCATTTGAACATCTGCTCACAAGTTTCCCCGGGCTTTCATTATTATATGAACATATTTGAATGATGCATTTAATGTCATGCAAATGCATTTACATTGAAAGATTTACTTTCAAAGACATAACTCCCCATTGCACTATGTCGTCACGTAATGTTTGCTCTCTGCACATTTCAATAAGATAGTAGTGCTATTCTTATTGCATGTAGAATATATTTTGAGTAACTTTTAATTTGTTTAGTGAACCTTTTTTTATGTCATGTTTAGTTTCAACAAAACTGTTGACACTAGTTTTAAATATAGTGCGTGTTTACTTAAATGTAACCATGGGTTTTGTCCTGTTATTCAAGTTGTTTTGCATTTTCAGAACTCGGAAAAAATAATACTACTAAACCAAATGTGGAATATTGCATAAAAATTAAATGCAGGATATTACATACTAGTGGTTATTGTTATTTCCTGTTCGTATATCCGTTGTTTTGTGAATGAAGGCCATTGCCAGGATCTTAGATGTGTAGACCTGTCAGTCTTCATTCATGGCAATTAACTCACCCACGTGTTTTGTCGGTTGAGCGTTGAGTATTGGTGTTGGAGAATGTGTACGAACAAAGCATTCAAAAAGAGAAAAAGTGAATTAATTAAGTGAAGTGTTTAATTTTGAAAAAATGTAAAGTTACGTGTTTACACATACTATATTATTCGGAGAGTAAAATAATAACTACAACAAGATATGTATACTTTGGAAAGAGATAAGATATGGGTCTTAATCGGAGATTTGTTGACAGCCAGTTTCTGTAAAATGTTATCGAACATCGATGAATTAACATTTAATTTTACAAAATAAAATAAAAAATAGATGCTACATGGTTTATTCAGTCGTGTTAAAAATATACTGTAACTGTCCCTGTTCATTATGAAAATCGAAACCGACGTGATCTGCTGCAGGCATTTGGCCCCTGCACAGCTCCAATTTTGAGTGGTTATTAGTCACGTATGCATTGTTAGAGATAATAACGGACAACTGCCTCACAGAGATGGCAAGAAATATACATGGTTATATAATCTGAACGGTTTCTAGCTTAACAGTGAAGCAGTTTACAGGTGTTACAGGTTAGTCAAATTAATCTGAGATCTTTTCTAATGGGATTCAGTCAATTTATTGTGGACTGTAATAAGTTTTTAGAAACGTATAGGTAATTGTTCCAGCCTATATTCTAGTCACGTGACTAGGGCAGAGAGAACGCGACGACGGCTTCAATGGGTAAATTTATAGTAGAAACAAAATTGTACACAAGAATTTTTAACTTGTTAACCCAGTAACAGTTTTACTTTGTATTTTTTGTGATTTTTAATCGGCGAACTGATAATTTTAATGTTACATGTTTGTGGTTGTTTCTGCTTCTAATAATAAATTCTTTTCATATTGATTTTTGTCAAAAGCTGGGAAACCTGTTAATAAAACGGGCAGTGGCCCAAAGCATTTCAGAGTCGTATACGCTCACCCAGTTTTCGTGGAATGTATGAATGACCAAATTTTAGCACGAAACCCTGATCAATTTTGTGTCACACACTGATTATATCACACAAGAAGAATAAAGGCATGTTTTGTAAGAAAAAATGTGCCAGTCTTGGTTCATTTAAAGATACAAGATATAGCATCTAATTTAAATAGTGCTAGTATATGACTGTGGAAATGATCCACTACATGGAATATTGATACATTAGGCTGGGCAATCTAGAAATTGTTTCCGGTTTTTATCTGGGTGTACTTTGTTTTCAATAGGTCACAATGTACATCGTTAAAGACCTATTTCTGAACAGTTTAAACAAAATGTTTATATTACTACTAAAGCGGATAAATAAAAAAAATTGAAAAAAACTCTATATCAATTTTCAAGCATTTATGTTAAAGAGAAGGCTGAAAAACTGTAGCATCCATTGTAATTTTGGTATCCACACCGAACTTACATGGATTTTACGGCTGGTGTTAGGCTTTAGTCATCGGTCATTTTTTCGAATATGAATGAAAAAAAAAGATCTCACACATAGATTAAAAGGAATCACTATTTTTAACACATTAGAGCATTCATAAATAATTGTACAGTACATAATTTTTTGCTTTTGTTTATATCCTTATATTTCTACTAGTTTTTAGCTTTTAATGGTTATAATTTGAAAAAAGGAAAAACAGAAACTCAGAAATGTTAGACTCTCGGCAAATTGGTGAATGATATGCACGGAACTGCGCTGGTATCAAACTTTGTAATACAATTATTTCTTCCATATGATATATCGAAATATATTGCTGTAAAAGCCAGACGTCAGTCTTTATGGCTGATAGGAGTAATGCTTGTCTTTTTGGTATGTTCAAATCATTATCGAAAGGAGAACGATAATATTTTTTTGTTACATGTTAATCTGCAAAAAATTAATATAATATATGTTTCATTGGTATATTAGATTTGTTCTTTACGGACAGATCCGACTGTGCCAAGTTGATCTTAAGTACATGTACGACCGTAAGTTGATAGGATATATTTAGAAATTAGATTTTAATTGGTATTTTGGTCTAGCGCTCCGATTTGTACCTTCGTTGTCGTTGGTTCTCAACTGTTATGCCTTCTTATAATCTGAAGTAAATCCTTTTTGTAATGGGAAAGTGATACATATTAACTTATTCCGTAGGTTTTGATCTATAGGACCTTTTGCAACACAAGTTCTAATAACAATTGCTTGTAGCTCTGCGCACGTATGGCTGGCCTAAGACATCTTATTATATACGTTGATTTCTTTTTCAACTTGCATAACGGTGTTACTGTACGGCAAATTATTCATATATATACTATATCTAATGTGTGTAGAAATATACGTTTATGGTTTATTTTGCATTCTTCAGAATTTCCGGTCTATCCTATATCCACGGGATATGTTTTCAAAATCGTGCATGCATTGCTTCTGATTGAAAGGTTGATGATGTAAGGTTGCTTTTTATAGAAAAACTATCATTTAAGCTGTCAGTTGACGCTATTTTTATGGATTACGGAGAACTGATAGTCGCTTTGTCTTCCTACTACTGTGTTGGTATTCGTATTCGCTTTTCCGCTACACTGAACGCCTCTACATTGATATAATGCGTTTTGTACAGTCCAAACAGACCCGATCCATATATTCTTATAAAGACATATTTGGGACAGAATCAGTTTGTTTGTTAGTCGAGAGAAAGAGAAAAATGTCTCATCCTTCTCGTTATCTGTTTATTTGTTTTGATTTGAATGATGACTTGTTTTAAATGGAAAATACTTTCCATGATCAACGTATACGTAACTTGCTTTTTGACTGATTAAAATATAAAATGAAATTTTTTCTTTGGAACTTCTGGCAATGATATTCTCGGGATTTCTTCAGTATATAAATACATTTAAATCATGCGTTTGATAACTTGCAAATGTAGTTATTTAGTTATAGCTTGCTGCATTTATAACCAAAGATTTACAAAGAAAAGAGCATTCCATATTTACAGTTGAAGTAACCTGACATGGGATATTGCTATATTATGTATCATTAAAATAGAGATCGTTGCGACAGGAATCTTGGTATGTAGAGCTGTCAGTCTAAATTCATGATAATTGACTCGCATACATTTTTCGTCATATCACAAAATCACCGCTACCAAGGCAGCTATAAAACGGTAAGAAACATAACCGAAGCCAGCATATAGTGTAGCTGAATACAAGATACTAAAATTAACTCCGATAGAGAAAACAAAAACGGCATCTTAAACTTTTAGATCAAACAAAAACCTTCTATTGCTGCAAAGGTACTGGATAAACCATTGCTTAAAAATGGTTTTGGGGTAACAAAATGAATTACCACTGTTACAGATACAATTCAATTAAGCATTAACATTTTGCACTTCTCAGTAACTTATTCAACAAAAGAAAAGATGTCCGATCCAATGTTTCGCTCATTTCAAAGGTAGAATCAATTGCATGTAGAGTAAGGAACAATACTTGTGAGAAAGAAGGTATTATACTCTATAAATAAAAGATGGTTCAGCAGCATGAGGTCAAACAAGCGATTAGAATATATGAAGAAGGCTCCGGTGCCGTAAAGGAGGGGGGGGAGAAAAGAAATATTTTGACTTTAAATGATATAATTAATTTAGATGGGCCTAAAAATGATGAGCATTAAAATCTTATAAATCGGTTAAATGCATGGAATAAATAAATCTGACATTTGAAAAAAGAAAACGTAATAACACATATCAACAACCTTAACGTTATAAAAGAACGAACAACTTGCACTTAAATACACCATGAAAAGTGAATTAAAACTGAGATGGACCGTCGTTGTTAAACTAATATTATAATAAAGTAATGATAAATGTCTTGGCTCGAAAAGTCTTTTTTTTTAATAAATTTCATTGACCCTGTGTTAGAAACACTAAATCTACAATTAGACATTTTTAATCGATTATTCTCTGAAGAAGGAATATTTATTCTGTTACTTTTGGGTAATAGTGAATGTTTGCTTGACAAAAAACTGTAATACCATATTTCATTTTAGGGAAACTGTGTAACCGGATGATAAGAACTTAAATACTAAGTCCCAAGCAACATCCCTAATAGAATAGTGTTCTGAAATGCGAGCGGCGGCCGAGTTCTGATCATTCGAAAAAATCAAAAGTAGAATCACATATCCTAACGGTGTTGACTAACAAGTGGTATACAATAAATTGTCAAATCCCACTAAACCGTAGTCAATAGTAAAATGGAGATTTTACATAACGGTACATCTGCAGAAAATCAACTGTATTTAATCTGTTTGTCAAATAGTCTGTGAAATTAACACTCCTAAATCATCTTCCACAATGTTCCAAAAGAAAAATGGAGTATTACAGCATCAGAAGCAAGTCAATAGTTTGGCTTTATGAGGAATGACATGAATATTGGTAATACTGTAGTATATGCATAGATGGTTTACATAGTATATATTTCATTTTAATCTATTGAATTTTACGCTGTCAGCTTATTTATTAAAAAAAACAACAACAAAGATCAATAAGAATTTAGGATCGCAATATAGCAAAGGAGATTCAATGACATACTTTCCCAGTTTCGTTATATGTAATTGACAATCTATAATATAAAGTGAATTGTAAGGTAAAGCAATAATGTTCCTGCAAATTGTTGTTGTTTTTTTTTACAGAAATTTACTTACTAATTGTATTTCAATTATTTGACTGATTGACATTCCAAACTGTGACATAGTCGCTATAAATAGATAAATCAGTAAATATAGACTTGCAATCAAAGTCACATAAATCTCGTTTTGTTTAGCAAATATACGCCTTTAGTAAATGGTTCTTTTATTTTACACAAACAAGAGACTGGTATTACAATATCTTTGATTTCGTAGTTTATTTCCCACCTAATAGAGTAATAAATTAGCATCATCTCTACGTGTCGACAGAACTATAAGCGCAGACGCTATAAAAGATTCTTCATTAGTTCATTACATCGAATAATTCAGTCAGTTGTCTTGTGTCTCCATTGACGAAGATGTCATTACTATGTAATCGTGATCAATCAGAATTAATTGCAGACGAGCAGTTTCACGAGCAGTTTTTTCATCCCGCTTTCAGGCCGTACTTGTTTACATTGTTTTATATAAGTCTAGTTGTCCGAATTGGGCACAATGTGTTTCTAGATGTATAAGCGGTTGGTCAAGGATTTCAATCACTTAGCTAACTAGCTAGCAGATTTGATTGTGTCAATAAAAAGGCGGTCTAGCTTAACGTAAAGTTTTCTCAGAATACTAGTAGTTAACGTTTTCATAGGTTGTACGTAAAAAGCTTACAGCAAATTTAGATCTATTTAGATTTCCAGATGTCTATCATTTTGGTGATGTCCAACAAGTTCTTGGAAGTTAAACATTTTCCAACAGATTGGTCATCTGAATTTGTTACCTCTTCTCACGACGGAAAAAAATACTATAGTTGTCAAGAACGTTCATTTATCTTTAATGCTGCTCGTTTACACTTTCCAATTAAAACAAAAACATTCCAAAATGATGTACTTAAATATAAAATGTAAAAGTAATTGCTAGAATAAATAACACAAGTACAAATCTACATAGCAAATTGAGAAAATCTGTTAGCAATGTTGGTAAGCTTGGTTTGACGGCACCGCTGACCTATATGTTTAGACTTTCAAAAGCGACTGCAACACTATATTTTGGTATCGTTTAATTAAAAAAGTTCAGAAATCTTTTTTTTATCTGACGATTCGTTCTAGAATATGTTAATTTCAGACAGTTCGTAGAACCTTAATTTTTTTCGACCAAAATAAGAGAGCGAACAGTTTTAAAACAATAACATAAAGACATCATATTCCCACAAAATTTACTAAAATAATTGGGTTCATGTTGTTTTTACAATTTTCGGATAGATAAGCATCTGCCGATCTTGTTTTATTTTATTACAAATTTTGCACTAATACAACGGCAATTTTAACCTGACGGAAAACCTGAATAAGGTGTGGTGAATACTATGGCAAGAGGAAGGCGTGGTTAGTTTAATAAAGGTACTTGTTTCTACGCTACTGAAGGAAAAAGGCCGTCTCAGGTGGGAAAGAGCTGTAATAAGCAAGTTCTCCTGCCCATCGCTCGGCGCTTTTATTAAACTGTAAAAATAAATTGTTAAGACTTTGTATACATATGTATAACAGTTCATGCATAGTAAAAATATGAATGCGTAGTGAATGAACTTTGATCAGAAAAGTGCTTTGAAATTCGTATGATCGATTTGTTGGTCTGAGGTTCGTTGAACGGCTGATCTAGGCTAATATCTACATCTATTTAAGAATTTAGATCAAATTCTTCTCAAGTGTTTTGTAGCATGCAATAACAAATTGAATCAGACTGTAGAGCAGAAATTGTGACCTGGCAAAATGAATTAAAGTTAAGATGTTTTACAGGAAGATAAATTATTGAAGGCTTTAATTTTTAGACTGGCGTTTCAGATTGTCTTCCTCGAGGCTTTGACATCTTGCATAATTTGTACAGCGCAATAATATTGTTGTGGTATCAACATTTTAACTGTATATACATTAACTTATCGAAAGAAAAACACAACTTACATACACACCATACAGTATACGTGTATGGGTCAATTCGTAATAAAACAAAAGTAATTAGAAGTTCATCACCATGGCCTACGACGTCTGAATTTTTCAGAACTAAATAATATTGATATAGACTGTCAGTGTCCATTTATTTTACCCTACTGAATGTGTGATGATAAATCGGGTCTGTAATGCGATTTAGAGAACTAGGCGTTATTTGAAAACAAATAATAAGTCTTCTGCCCTTTTCACACTACACATCAAAGAGTAACGACCGAAATATTGTAAATTGTTGACGGTCCTAAATACTATTGTCAACCCGCAACACACCGGGAGTCTTGAAGAGAAAATGAATGAGATATAATGCTTCCATTTACGAGTGTCTTCCCGTCAAGAAGGTCGGCGAAGAGTTCTTTTACATGTTTTACATGCAAGGCCGTTGGCACTTTAAGTCAATGTGATTAGTGAACTTTTATCTGTTGATCATAATTAGTTTTAGCAGTTTTTTTCTTTCAATGACTTTATCAAATAATGGAATATAAGACGTTCGTCCTAATACACTATCTCACCTAACTAAGATAAAGTACAAAAAATCAAATTGTATAAAAAGAAATTAGTATGATGTTGCAGGTGGACAAAGTATCTTACTTATTGAATTGACAAAAAACTAACAAAATTATAGAAATCTTTGATCATATATGAATACTGAGCATTTGACGAGAAAAAAGCCTTGACACTCAAACTTTATAAATATTTGCTCCTTGCACCTCACCTATGTAAAGTTTTGTATCAGCACATATTAAACCTTTTAGTGTACAGTATACATAAAATGCTCACTGAAAACCAACACAATGAATATGCACAAAGACACAGGCCATCAGCATACGCATTTCATACTACAAGTGTGCAAAAGTTCCTAAATGCAAATTAGCATGCAGATTTAAATATCAGGGAATATATAACAATTGGTTGGATGTAAGTCTACTAGAATAGCGACACGACTGCAAATATATTGTAAGGTCTCCATGTGACTTTCAAGGCAAGAAGGGTGGTACTTAGAGTTTTGATTTTCTGTCTTGGCGTCTTTCAGGACGTTTCCTTCTCAAACGTCGGAATTCCAACTTATTAGCTATTTTATATGCAAGGTGTTCGTTTGAAATTGTTGGTTGTTGCACGATCTAAACGTGTCGTTGCTCCACTTAAAGATTTTACACGTTGTTCTAATGCGGAGGTAGTGTGACTGATTGTTCGGGTTGAGAGTTTGGATAAAGACTTATTTGTTTCATATATTTCTTTCTCACTGTCTGGAACGTCTCATACACTGATGTGAAATTCATATCTATTTTATTCACAGCTCTTTTCATTATGGTGTTGTTCTGGAGATATTGTTAATACAGCTCAATTTGTCATTTTGCAACACCGATGTAATTCTGACATAAAATTTATATTCATATTTTACCAATCTGTTGTATCAGATTAAACACGTGGACTATGAATAAGGTTAACTAAATTTGAACTGCTTCCAATTCACAATGCGTAATACATTGGATAAATGAAGAATTGATGTGATACAAACGGAATATTACAACAGTCGGTTGATCTGCGTCGTCGTATCCTTTGAGTTGGCTGTATAGTTCCGGATCACACGAGAGGCAGAGCGGGATGTTGTATTTTACTTCACAAATGCTAAAGAAAATTCAGATAAACAGTTTTGGTATATGATAAAATTAGCTACGTAAACGATATTATTTTCAAATGTGCATACTAGATTCGATGATAGATTGTCTAACGCGTGAACATGTGTATGTCATGTACGTTGTCTAACTAACTGTTACTACCGGTACTGCACGATTTACAATTTGTTTTAAAATTTCAAATATTTTCTATGAGTATAAAAACGAGTCACACTAAAATAACAAGTAATTTCAGTTAATTCATAACCCCTTTTGAATGAAGCAAATTACTGAGAAAGAAAAACAAGATACTTTATTGGTTTCAAAAAAAGAAGCATTTGTTGGGTGTAGGGGGCGGAGATCATAATGCTGATGTATACTATTTTATACAATAAGTTCATTAGTTATGGCTCCGGAAGGACGGACAGACGGACCACATCAAAATAATATTCTTCTGCCTTCGACGGGGTATGGTAAATTGAACCTACAAAGCAATTAAAATCATAACAAGCAAGGAAACAAATCAAAGAATGATGACGGTTTGAAATGAGCGGCAATGTAACAATAGAACGACACACATATATATGTCGCACAGGGCATATTAGAGGTGACCTTGGAATTGCCGGATCACTTAAATATTGCCGCTTTGACAATATTTAGATTACTTTTGATGGCTAAAAATTATCTGTGAAAGAAGTAAAGTTTTTAACTGAAAAATGGAAAGAAAAACCTCCGCCCATATTTGTATATCCTTTTGTGTAATAACTTCAACTTTCCAATTTTCTTTTAAAATCTCAAGATCTACTAAATTGGTTTATTACATGTATTTGTCTGGCTGAAGTGTCTTTCCATGGCACTAAGTACTATATCCAGTTAAAGCTGTGACAACAACATATGAAAAAATCAATGTAACTTGCACTGCTGGAAGACAACGGGTGGATCATGAATAAAATGCGCTAGATAAAAAAGATAAAGGAAGCATCAAATATATATGTCCGACGAATGGACTGAAATAAACTTGTCCAAACAAGCGATGGACACAGTAGAGTGTCGGACTATGTAAAAGAAAAAGGTATGACTTAAGGACCTAACTTTACAGTTACTTGTCTATACATAATATATCAATCGGCAAGTACAAAATAAGCTCAACTAGACATTATAGAGCGGAATGATGAAGATGTCGGTCGACGCTAGGTGGGAACAGCCTGTCTTTTGAAAATTTTATTATCTATCAATAAATTAGCGTTAAAATATTACACACATTAAAACAAAAATATCAATATTGAGTTCCTTCCAAAGATTGCTCTGCGCAACATTCCAAAAATCGGACCCTTGTTTATTCAGTCATGTCCAAGATATATTGTAACTGTCCCTGTTCAATAAGAAAATCGAAACCAACGTCACTTGAAATAGTCAAGTGATTCCTGCCCAGATGTAATGAAGGAATGAATTCTCTGACACGTTTGTTATGTCAGAAGTGATAACGAAAAAATACTTCACAGAAAAGTCACTCACCCAAGGAATATAAACATACATAGATTTCTTCAGTTGGTTATGCGTTTGATATGTTTTCTAGTTTTAACAGTGACGTGGTCAATGAATGCAATTACGGACAATAACTTTATAAGGAACAATGAATCATTTTATGCCCTAACTTGATCCAGACGAATCCTTAAGATTCTTCCGCTTTTTAAATGGATGTACTTTCTTTTCGATAGGTCGTACTGTATTTGCTATTTTTTATAATTTGATACAACTGGTTATATCATGTACAATTGTTTCGAAATGAAGTCTGCACAGCTCTGGAGAATTTTAGAACACAGGCAATTTTGGGATATAATGAAACATCAATGGACTTAACACTTATATCACACACCGTCCTCTTCAATTTATGTGCCAATAAAATTCCACATTTCAACTTGCAGAACATCAGGCAATTCTACTTTAAACTGCTTTAGATTCATAATTAAGTTTTCTATGAGATTCATGAAACTGTGACTGAGTGATTAAAAATAAAGCGCTTGTTCAAGATTCTCGTATCATAAAGGAATAATTACTTTCAACCAAACAGAAGTGGTTTAGCTGATTAAAGTTAACTAAACTTGTCTAACGCGTTCGAATTTCCAAATTATTCACGAGTGTAGAATAACTAAATAAGTTAAACCTTGGTAAAAAAACCGACAAAACAGACATTTCAGTTGGATATTAGATTAGTGTTTTGGTGGCAGATGCTGTCCGTTCTCAGGTGGTCTAAGATTCCGTCCTGCCTGCCAATGTCTATAAAAAGCTCTTATTTTGTATTTAGAGAGAGTACCACCCTTTAAACGTCGTTGTCGTTGGGTTCAGAACAATATCATTCATCTCCAAATAATAGTGGGAAAGTGACATTAATCTTATTTTCCGGGCGCTTCAAGAATTATTAACAACCGACACAATTATCAAAATCAATTGACACATGCATTTAAAATTGTTTGAAGAAAGGATAAATATCTTTACTCAGAGATTTTTCACATAGCGGAACCGCGAACCGCCGCCTCTTATTCATTGTCTTTACTTATTATGTCTACTGTCTACTTGTGATTTTGCATTCTTCAGACTTTTCGATGTAGCCTAAATCTGCGGGTTTTTATCAGAATCTTTCATGCATTGCCTCTGATTGAACAGTTGAAGGTGGAAGGTTGTTTTTATATCGATAAATCATCATTTTAGCTGTCAGTTGCCTCTATTATTATGGATTACAGTGGATTAATTGCCGGTTCACCTTTCCTTTCTTTCATCTCCGTTTGTAATCGTGTTTGCTGTGTCGCTGTACTGAACGCTTCTATATTGATATGAACTGTTTTCTGTAAAGCGATTCTAACAGGTCTGCTCCATTCATTATTTGGGATGTCTGAAATCGATTTATTTGTTTATCATCCCTCATCTTGTGCGTACTCTAGCTGTTCATTTCCCTGTTGTTGATGACCTTTTACATAACTATAAAAAGAGTATAAAAAGAAATGTTTCGTGTAACAAATAAGCTCATGCATAGTGGCAGAACTTTGATTGGCTTTTTTATTTTCGTGCTGATTTGGTATTTTAAGATCATATTAAACATTAAAAAGAACTGGCCTTTTTATCTTTAATTTGTCTAAAAACAATCTGCTCTAAATTGTATGTATTCTAGAATTAAAATCATAGTATTAAGTGCGATATTGTGATATGTACACCCATTTAAATCCAACAAAAAATACTCAATCGGCAGAACAGAAAATAAAAGCTAAATGCATTTCGTGAAGATAGCTTTTTATTGCTTTTCTGAGGCTTTGTAGATTTGTCGAATTTGTAAGCTCTATACATGTATAATTGCGTTGATATAAAAACTTAAGGTAGTGTGCGACCTTTGTCCAACGTCAGACGTCAAAAAAGCGAGTTTTCTCCGACTGTTATGAAATTTTGCCTATTGGAACTAGAAAATATTGCACGCATTGTGTTTGTTTTAATTTTTTAATTTTTCATTTCGTTTCCTAGCAACTCGACGTCGAATGTCGGTGGTGTAAACTAGAAGTTTTACATGCAAACCTGGTTCAAATATCAATCTATCGGACACGTAACAGTTAAAACAGTCACAAAACCTGATATATATAAATAAGAGTCCATCACCACAGCCTTGAATTGCTCCTGTCTGAACTAAAGTACAAGATTATCAT